>CALSBZ010040059.1:128304-186627 GCA_943591055.1 Gobionotothen gibberifrons | reverse complement strand
TTTCCTAAAGGAAGAGGACTTATGCAACCGGTCTGAGGGAGCCAGAACCCTTGTTGGTTGCAAGGGGATCAAATAATTACTTCCCACGGTTAAATGCAAATAATTTGTTATCTTATATATAATGTTAATTTCTGGATTTTCTTTTTGATATGCTGTCACTCATAAACCTACCATTAAAATGATAGACTGTTCATTTCTTTGTAAGTCAAAGTCAACTTTATTGGCAATATTCCAGTTTGTGTGTACAGACAGAGAGTTCGAAATACCGTTTCCCACAATCCCGAATATAAAAACAAATGTATATAAAGATATGTGTGCAAATATGTATATATACACAGTCAAAGAGACATTTTTACACATTAAGACCTTAATAAAAACACAACAATCAATATGTACAAAACAACAGTCACTTCAATATTTTGAGAATGTACATTAGTGCAAGATTGTCCATAGAATGTGCATTAGTGCAAGATTGTCCATAGCAGCATAAAAAGTGTCTGGAGCTGGATTTGAGTGTCTGAGTGTGGGGGGGAGAACAGCGACCGCGGCAGGACAATTGCAAATGGGTAAACTTACAAAATCGGCAAGGGATCAAATACTTATTCCCTCCACTGTATATGTTTACAAGTAAGTGTGTGTGTGTGTGTGTGTGTGTGTGTGTGTGTGTGTGTGTGTGTGTATGTATAAGAAGAGGGGGATGTGAGTGTGTTTGAATGTTTATCTGTGAAATCATCCCTCCATTTTACTCGACCCATGATGAAATATGAACTGTATGATGCTTGGTAATCAGCCATAATTGAACTCTAAATATATTATCCCTTAGATTTCTGTTACTGTTTTATTTATTTCATTTTTTTACTTTTTTTGGTGTTTACTTTGTTGTGATTTACCTATGCTATATCTAAAAATATAACTTTATATTCAGAAAATAGTGTGTCTGTTTAATTAAATAAGCCGATAAATAATAAGTTTAAAAAAGGAAAAGAGAAGATCAGTACCACACTCCTGTCAGAGCTGGAGTAGGTTTGTATTGGATGGTCATCCAAGGGAAAAAAAGATTTTATCCTGATAAAACATTTGACGCTCTGCTTTGCTGGAATCACCATCGACAACAACATTATTATAACATAACTGTATGTGTCTTGGTTTGCTAGAACTGCTGCTAAAAATCTGAAAACTAATTATTTTCATGGTGGGTGACCACAGGAGCAAGTGAGGATTCACTCAGGCTCGTTCCTGTTTCATGGATGGATGAACGAAACACAAAGATCAGTGCCCCCTTCACACACACCTCACATCATTATAATACATATCTACAACACCTGTAATCATAGTGACACAGTAATGACTGGAAGAACGTCATAAACCAGGACAATGTATTGAATGATGAAGTTAATATTGCTCTCATGATTTTAAATAATGGCTGTGATATTAGAGCTTTTTACATAAATTAAGTACATTATTTTTTACATTTAATAAAAAAATACTAAATTATTTGAATTTTAGAAAAGGTAGTTTTCTAAAATTATTCCAGTAAGGGATGCACAGCATTGAAATGTTACCTTTGTTATTTAATTACTTTCACTGAACACTAACATTTTAGTCTTTCGTGGATGGGTCATATGCTAACAGTATGTAACGACCAGAAAGCTTCATTAATGTTCACACAGACTGATAGTTTCACGTATATAATAATAAACGCACTTACCAGTCAGTGGCTTTGCTTCATCACAGACTGTAGCTGAGCCCGCTGGAAGAGCTGAAAGAAACACAGACAGCATGATGCAAAAAACACAAAACAAGCAATCCAAGAAAATAAGAAAGATAGGCTAAAATCTTCAAAAGCACATTTAGGATATTTTTATCCTAAAGGGGCTAAAATACTTAAGTGCCCTTTTAATTTAGGTTGTGCCTCCAAAGTTAAGAAGGGAAAAGGGAAAGGTTTTTTAAATAAAATATCAACCTGAGGACCCATAATATATCAGGACAGAAAAGCAGAAGAATTATATTTTAGCCACACATATTTACTTCCTTTTTCAGTTGTTACGTCTTTACTTTTGTACTTGTGGTTTATTGGATAGTTTTTCCTTTTCAGAGTTTAAATATATAGATTTGTTTTTGTATTACTTAGAACCTGTCTCCATAGTAACCTGTGATGAGGGCTTTGAGGGGGATCAATGCACTTCAACCCCTCTTGGTGTGGGAAGTATCAGATGCTATGTAACTCACACAATCCTAACGTGTACTCTACCCTTACACAGCAGACAGTGTCAGGTTTCATGCTTTGCCAAAACGCTACTGTACAGCATGTTTTCCACTGAAGGATATGTATTTGAGTGTTTCTTGGGTTGTGTCTTCTATAATGCTTGTTCAGTGTTGTACACTCATCACGTTTTAAGCAATATGTATCACTGAGCTCTGGGGATGAATCCACTCAAAGGAAAGGAACTTGTCTTGCTTATTATAGCAGCATTGCCATGCTTACAGAGGTGGACGAAGTACTCAGATATTGTGCTAAAGTAAAAGTAGGAGTACCAGAGTGTAGGAATACTCTGTTAAGTAAAAGTCCTGAAATCAAAATGTTAATCGCAAAAGTAGATGTAAAATGTACTTATTAGTACCAAAAGTAAAACTACTCATTATGCAGATTGTCCCATTTCAAAATAATATATATCCCAGGTCATTTGAATAACTTTGTATACTACAGGGTAGCTTGTGAATTTACTCCAGGTGTAACTGAGATCTGATTCAAGAGTTGATTAGGCTATATTTCACATCATTAATCAAAATCTGTAAAGTAACTAAAGGTATTAAATAAATGTAAAAGTAAAAGTACAATATTTCATTTCCAATTTGAGTACGGTTGAAGTCCATGCAACACATTGAAATGCTGAAGAACAGTACAAGTCTCCAAAAATGGTACTTAAGTACAGTAGGCTACTGAGTAAATCTACTTAGTTACTGAACTAGTTACTGAACGCTCACAGTTCAACTTGTGAGGACTTACTCTCTGCCAGTGTGACGGTGGCGGCTGCGTTCACGGTGACAGGTAAACTTATCTCAGAATCCGAGTCTCCTGCAGGCAGGCTGATGATGGTAGCCTCCCCCAGCAGGTTACAGATCCTCTGCTGCATCGCAGTGAGGATGACGGGGACTGGAGTGCAGTCAGCGGAGGTTCCCTCTATAGCAGCCCGCGCCTGGGCCACTTTCCGCCGGACCTCCGTCTTCATGTCCGACCACTTCTTCTTCACCTCGGGCAACTCTCTGGGACAGGTGGTGACAGCGTTTACCTTTTTCAGGATGTCCCCCCAAGCGTTATTCTTTGCCATGTGGGTGACTCCAGCGTTGAAGTGGTTAACCAGTGTGTGCTTGTGTTTCTCTATTTCTTCCACAATAATTTCCACCTCTCTCTCCGAGAAATTCATTTTTCTCTTTTTCGCGGCTGATGCCATAATTGCACAAATTCCCCTTTTGGAGAGGTAATTGTGCGTAATGTACGCACAAATAGTAGGATTTACTCAATTGATGTGCGCAACGTAATGGCTTCCAGAATCGGCTTCTTCTTCCTACAACAACGCTTACGTTAGCTGGGCGTGCCCTGTAGCCCCGCCCAGAGACATCCCATTGGTTGGATATCTCTCGGTCATGCAATATTCTCTTTCTCTATTGGCTCAATTAAACGCCAATTGAACAAGCAAAAATAAACGGTACCAAATAAGAATTGTCCCCGTTATCTCACTTTATATCACAGTCGTGGTTGGTCAACAGTTGTTTCTTGTTTGCATTGGTAATCATTTGTGTCTTTAAAAACACTCAACGATGACAAAATCTAGGAAATAAATCTCTCACACACACACACACACACACACACACACACACACACACACACACACGTTGAATTACTTAGTTTTTATTGTTGTGAAACCTGCGTTATTTAGATCTGTAATAACATAGGCAAGTATATCTTCCCCACCCCCATTTTGCTGTTTTTTGCTAGGTAACCACCAATAACTATCAGTCATTGTAACAGAATTATCAGCAGGAATGTGGGTCTAATACTATCAATCACAGTAATACTTTTTATATTTATTTACTCCTAAATATACATTTAAAATGTGAAATTCATTTTGTAGTTACAAACAGTTACAGGAATCTTTAGAAACGTAAAAGAAAGATTGTTTTAATTTAACAAACTCATAGTTTGATAAGATCTTAAATGTATTCAACCACAACATAAAGATTATGTTATCCATCTGGAATGGAGTTATAACTTATAATATCGGATTTCTCAGCCTTCTTTAAACCTATTGAAGAGAAATGATCCCCCACTATTAAAACAAGGTGCTAGGAGAATGAAAGGGGTTTCGCGTTAGTAATCTGATGAGTGTTTATCCTGATTGTTTTGTTACTACTTTTTCTATTCGCTCAGGAATTGAAATACCAGTCTACCTCTGAATGTTAAATTCGGCTTACATTACACATCTGAAACAAAAGATGGCGCCAGTGACATACGTTTCTCAGAATTCCATTCAATATCCTCATTTCCTATTCTAATCCTCAATTTCTCAATAATATGCTCATCTCCGTTTTCCAGTCGAGGTGACAAATTATTGACAAAAGGGCTATGTCTGTACAACTACTGGTCCTATGGTCTCCTATAAAGAATAAGTCACCCGCCTGCCAGTCAGAGCAGTCTCTGGTCAAATACCACAGCAGCTCCCAGCTCCCAGCACCCTTTGATGAAGTCGCGCTGTAGTCTCGCGTTGTACAGCGAGACTTCTGGCGCAGCTGGCTCCCCGAGCCACAGTTTCTCTTCTCAGTCGGCAAGTTAACGGACTAAAATATCGGAACACATATCTTACTCATAACGGTCTTTATTGAGGAACATTTCTTCGTGTTTTGCGATATACAAGCTCGGTATAGACTCTGACACTCAATGCTGTGAAGTCATTTAATGAATAAAAGGTAAGGCGCTGACAGGTCAGGATCCGTGTCTCCCTTAGCCGGCTTTTAACGTCTACATTCAGGCTAACGTCACCCTAAATAGGCCAGCTTACTCGGCTAATGTATAAAGTGTACTTGTAGATATTAACCATTTTCGTCTCAGGGGAACTCTGCAAATTGGTTTGGAGTAAAACGTCTGTTTTTTAGGCTTACCGGCTTCTGGTAGCTGTTCCTTTCAGAACAGGCTGAAATGGAGGGACATGTGACGTGGTAGTCAGGGCTCGAAAACACAGCTCGAGACACAGCGCTGGCCTTCAGTGCTCTCCGGCTGTTATCAGTACCGTACAGAGGTTAAAGCGTGGCAGACCGTGCCGGACACCTATGATGCACCAGCAGGGTTCGTTGATGCCGTCCTTGCTCAGTGATGTATTCTGCCAGTGCCAATCAGGCGACACCCACCTAGGGGTCGACCCGGGCGGCGGGCACACTGAAGACCTCCCCTCAACAGCCCCCCGGCAGCCCGGGGCCGAGGACCGGCACTCGGAGCCGGGTCAGTCAATGCATCAATGTGACACGTGTGGAGGGCCCGAGCAGGAGCACAGGCTGAAGGTTCTGTTCCAGGTCCTGGATGTGAACGGGGATGGAGGCATCTGTGTCAACGACCTGACTATTGGGCTGAAGAAGTTAGGAGTACACCGCACTGAACATGAGCTCAGGGTGAGTGCTTTCAACCGGCTGTTCTGTTTGTGTGTATACTGTCTCCTTGTTCATTGTCCACACTTCTATCTTACTTGTTCCCAGTGGTGTAAAGTAACTAAGTACATTTACTCGAGTACTGTACTCAAGTACAATTTAGAGGTACTTGTACTTTACATGAGAATCTCCCTTTTCTGCAACTTTGTACTTCTACCCCACTAAAATTCAGAGGTGGAAGAAGTACTCAGATCTTGTACTTTAGTAAAAGTAGAAGTACCATAGTGTAATAATATACTCTGTTACAAATAAAAGTACTGCATAGCAAATGTTACTTAAGTAAAAGTATTAGCATGAAAATATAGTTAAAGTAGCGACAGTAAAAGTAGTGATTGTGCAGATTGGTCCACTTCAGAATAATATATATGATATGTTTTATAATGATTGATCATGAAAGTGTTCTCAAAGCTGGTAAAGGTGCAGCTAGTTTGAATGACTTTGTATACTGCAGGGTAGCTTGTGGATTTACTCCAGGTGGAACTAAAGTCTGATTTAACACTTGGTAATATTTCACATCATCATAAAGTAACTAAAGGGATTAAATACATGTAGTGGAGTAAAAGTACACCATTTACCTCTGAATTGTAGTGGAGTAGAAGGTAAAAGGTTTTTTATTTTGTCATACGAACATAGCTACAGTCTAGTTATGACGATGGAAATCTTAGGTCAGGAAGTATCATAACATGGAAATACTCAAGTAAAGTACAAGTACCTCAAAATTGTACTTAGGTACAGTACTTGAGTAAATGTACTTAGTTACTTTACAACACTGCTAAAATTCGGAGGTAATATTTTACTTCTACATCATTACAGTATGTAATACCTTTTAGTTAATTTGCGGATATGGATTATTGCTATAAAATATAATTAAAACTTACATAAGACATCAGAACTGATGTCTTATGTAAGTTTTGTAACTTTACTCTTTGATCAAATTCACAAGCTACAGATCAGTAAATAAAGTAATTAAAATGAGTTCCACCTTTACCAGCTATGATAAACACATTATTACATTCATAATTATAATCATACATATTTTTCATATATCTATATTATTCAGAATTTGGTAAATGTGCATAGTAAGTACTTTTACTTTAGATTTTTAAGTACATGTTCATGCTAATACTTAGGTTAAAGTAGAAATACCAGACTCCAGAGTGTAGGAATACTCTGTTACAAGTAGAGTGAAAAGTTCTGCATTCAAATTGTTACTCAAGTAAAAGTACATAAGCACAAGAGTACTTCTTTAACCTCTGCTTTTTCCTTGAATAGATTAATTGAAAATGAAATTTAAAAAACGAAATCACAAAGACTACAAAGATAATAAGAACAACACACCAGGGAAGTGCAAAAACCAAGCAGTATTAGAAACGGACAAAGGTCAAGTATAATACAACATTGTTGATAACTTTTTTGGGGGGAAAATAACTTCTGAATACATCTTGACAAGTAAGTAACATGTTGGTAGCACTTGTAGGCCAAGAGACATACAGTGTCAGTGAAACTCTTCTCCAGTATAACTAAGCATCTTGCCTAATGAAGATAAAGGGAGTACTGGAAAAATTGGTTTTAATTTATAAACACTTTTATCAGAATATGCATTAAAGTCGACACTTGTTAGTCAAAACCTCATAAATTGAGAGAAACATAATTGTATCATTGACAACCTTGGAAAAGGGGAAACAAGACTTGGACTGCTCTTAGGCCATGTTTACACGGAGACGGAACGGGTTGTATCCGCTACAGTTCTCTATCGTATGGACGGTTCGTTCACACGAGGCCGTAATGGAACCGTGGAAACGGAGCCTTCAAACGATAACGGGTCCCAAGGTGGGTAGATCTGCGGACGGAACTCTCTGGGGGGCCAAACGGCTCTGTGTGTACGCCCTATACGCCATAGCCCCGCCTCTCCCCAGCTCTCCTGCTCATCGCTGCGTCACCCGCGTCATTGCTGATGTGTTTCGCCAACAACAATAACAGTGTTCCGAGTGTTTCGAGCCAGGTCCCGGTATCTCGCAGGACAGAGCATCCAGCAGGAGCCTCCAGCAGACCCCCCCGCACGGTTCCCTCGTCCCTTGGAAGAGGCGGAGAGGTGGGTGTTTTAATCTGCTGGTGGACTACCGGGGAGAACGTCCTGCTCGGGAGCCAGGCTCAGAGTTAGTGGCAGTGGGTGCGATGCACCTGCCTTTTTCAGCAGGAGCACACGCTCGCCTCGGGGAGGGAGAAAAAGAGAAACAGAGGGCGCCGAAACAGCCAGAGCCCTGCCTCTCCCCACCTCTGCTGCTCACCCAACTCTACAGCTCCTCTACCACAGCCATCAGCAACAAGTGGACATGGAGAACTACGTGAACTACATGTTGCTAAATCCATCGCAGAGAATAAACAGAAGGGCAACCATGGCAACCATGCTCGGGAGGTCTTATTCGCTGCTTTTGGTGTATTTTCTGGCGGAAGTACAGCGCCACTTACAGGCCTGGCATATGTACTACAGCGTCTCCAGCGGGTCGAGCGGTCTCGTGTGGACGGACATGTTTATTGAGCCGATTCCGTGTGGACGCCGGAAGACTTTTTTGATACCGAATTCTGTTCGTTTTCGTTTTTGTCTCCGTATAAACGGAGCCTCAGTTTAAGGTTTATAACACATGCAGGGCATTTTCAACACCTGAGTTTAGTACAGATGAAGCACTTACTTTAGGACAGTTTGAAACGCGAGGGCAGTGATTGGTAAGTGGTCTGCCCTCGCTCAAGGGAAAGCCTCCAGCTTGACTTGAGACCGCCCCCGTTTTAAATAAATGTAATTATAATGAAGCCAGCTGCAATGGATCATTGATCCACCAGGGGGTGCAGTGGGGTTCCACACTGGTGCTCATGTGAAATAAAGTCTGATACTGTACAGTACGCTGGATGTACAGCGGTCAGCGGAACTTAATGTACTGTAGTCGGAAAAAACGAACGGGAGGAAATGCAGCCCGGCTCTCGATTTTTAATCCTAAATTAATCATCATCTTAAACTCAATATGAACGTCAGTAATTCACTACAAATATTTATATTTTAATGGAGCCTCGACGGTGTAGCGGAGGGATCTTGCTCACCATGAAGGGTGTTCCCCATAAGGAACAAGTCGCTGCAAATTATCCCGTTTATTACATGGCCAAATTCTCAACAAAGTAACGACATGACTCCCAATATTAATTGAAATGCTTTTATGGATTTAGAAAATGTTTTTATTGATTTAAAAAATAGTTGTATGTATTGATATAAATTGACATGCATCCGCTAAGAAAAATAGTCCGTTGTGACATTGTGTAAAACAGATTTCGACTTGTTACATTAATTGCTTATATCCACACGCCTCTCTCTTCTCCTCATATTCACTACCTAAACTAGTTATAAATATGTTTATTTGTACTGTCGGCCGGGTCACTCATTACTGGATAAGCTGCTGCATGAGACAGCTGCCCGAAGAGAGGGAGGAAAAAGAGAGGCTCCGTGTATTTTATATATTATAGGCCTATAGAGTCGTTATTCATTTGTTTTAAAGCTCAATAAATAACAAAGAAGACCTTTGACCGGCACTTTTATAATTTTGTCCGGAAGATTTCAACTTTAATACACATTGACTGGTGAAAAACTAGTCCCTCTGCCCCCAACGAGGAGAATAAACAGAAGGTGCAACCATGACAACTATGCTTCTTCGCTGCTTTTGTGGAGGGAGTTACAGCGCCACTTACAGGCCCGGCATATGTACTACAGCGTGTGTGTCCCAAGGCCTGGCTGGAAGGCCTGGAATGTCGGAAGAGAAAGACGTGAGTCCAGGAATGTGGACAGCTGGAATGCGGAAATGGAGTCGTTCTAACCATGGATGTATAATAAGAACAGATTTATGCATATTCGACTAATCACTTTTATTTTTTTACTGACCTATTGGAATGATTTCTTAATGTAGGCTATTTTTTACAACGTGTGTTGGAAGGATTTATTAAATTACTATGAATATTTGGGCTTAAATTAATTGCCATTTTTTAAACTCAGACATGTATCCCTAACATTATCCCTGACTTTGTCATACCATTTTTACAGAGCCCCCCAATTACGCCCCAGATACCCCCAATTATTTAATATAATTTACCCTTCACCTTAAATATCTAAAATAATGCATTAGAAGACTAAAGCCCTGTAAATAACCATTGCTCTTGCACAATCCATGCCCCTTTTTAGGACTGTCCCACATTAGGCAAATCATACTGTTGACAGTGTTTTCTGATTTATGGAGTGATAAAAAGAGATGTTTTGACTTTACTTTAAGTATTTCAATGTTTTGCTACTTTGTTATTGTACTCCTCTACAGTTCAGAGGTAAATGGTATTTAATACCTTTAGTTACTTCACAGATGTGGATGAATGATGTGAAATATAACCAAGTGTTAAATCAGACTTTAGTTCCACCTGGAGTAAATTCACAAGCTACCCTGCAGTATACAAACTCATTCAAACTAGCTGCACCTTTACCAGCTTTGAGAACACTTTCTCCCCCCCTCCCCCCCTGAATTGCGTCTGAGGGAATAAACTAATTGCTCACTCTACACAGTATGCAAATCGGTGTGAAAGCAGTGAGACCATGAGTGAGACCTGTGAACAAGGGTTCGACAACATTTCTGTTGTCGAACGTGATTCGCTCAGATCCGTCACGTGGTGTGCTAAAACACTTCCTGGTTAGCTGAAAGGAGACAATCTCCTCCAAATCCGTTTGGTTCTTTCTTCGAAATAAAATAGACATAGTTTCTTGCACAATCTATTCAAAGTTCTAATACTTATGATAATCTGATGCTGATGTGCCAAAAGATCAACTATTTCGTTATTTGAGAAGCCTAAACTAAAGTACTGCTTCACAAGATGCTCCACATTCCTCATTGTATTGCTGGACGCTGCTGTTGTCAGAAATGTCATTGCTATATTTGCAGGGATATTTAGAATTTAAAATGCTGCTTGATCGTTAATTTTGTTCTCGACAAACAATATTATGAATCCTCTATTCTATTCTGTTCATGCTGGACTCAAACCCGAGTCCCAATAGCAAAAATCCCTCGTGCCATGCGCGTTATGAGTGTGCCACGGATCATGCACATATGCAGCATGGGAAAATGGTTTAATCTGTTGGAATAGGCTATTTGATATTTATACTCTATCACTACTTTTCTTCTGCACCGTTACCAGCTTTGAGAACACTTTCATGATCAATCATTATAAAACATATCATATATAGGCTATTATTCTGAAATGGACCAATCTGCACAATGACTACTTTTACTGTCGCTACTTTCACTATATTTTGATGAGAATACTTTTACTTGAGGAACATTTTGAATGCAGGACTTTTACTGTAACAGAGTATTCCTACACTCTGGTACTTCTACTTTTACTCAAGTACAAGATCTGAGTACTTCTACTTTTACTCAAGAACAAGATCTGAGTACTTCTACTTTTACTCAAGTACAAGATCTGAGTACTTATACTTTTACAAGATCTGACAGGCCGACAGGCAGGAAGACTCGAGCATACAGCTCACGCATCACAGAGCAGCATACTGAGTTTAATGGATGTTTCCTTCTGCACTTTCTCTCTCACGACAACAGGGCATGTTTGGTTTTCTCTTTGAGGGGAATAGTTTTGTTGAAGCTGTTGTTGGCCTGTGGGAAAATGTAATCATAAGAAATGACTCCGGAAAAGCTGCAGATAGAGCCATAAGAAATGAATGCACGTTATCAACGTCTGCATGTAATCAACAACTGACTGCCAATCAAATAAAGAAAGTACAATTCAATATGTATTGTCAATGAACATTGAACTATACAGATATCGTCTCCGCTTCTCTCTGCTGCGCTCTCATCTCTTCTTCTGTGTTTCTCTCCCTGTATCGCTCACTCGTCTCTTTCGCCCCCTGTCGGCCGGCGGTTAAAATACGGCTGAGATTAAGACAGTGCGCAAGTCACAGAACGAAATGCATTGTGGGACATGTAGTTGCTAACATGTAGTTCCTAATTTAGCTTCTATATTTAGCCGTACAGCGAGCCGAGACACGACTAATTACTGGCAGGAACACACACACAAACTCTCCGAAACGCACGCGCACATGTAGCTTTAATATTTGACCGAACAGAGAGCCAAGATACGACTAACACACACCACGTTGTTTACTGACAGTTTGAAAGCAGCGTGGAGAAGTCTTCAGCTGCTCCGCCCAGGAGCAGCGTGGAGAGCTGTGATAAACAGTGATCCGCTCAGATTAAACTGTGATACGACTTCTGTGGCTGTCTACCAGCGATCATGTTTAATATTAAAGACTACACACATTGATCCCGTATCAAGATCAAATGTGACTGTTTACTCGTTTTGCAAAGATCGAAGCAGAAATGTCATTGCTATATTTGCAGGGATATTTAGAATTTAAAATGCTGTACAATATTATGAATCCTCTATTCAAAAATATTATTCAGTGTCCATCGACATGAAAATAACTAACTAACTACTTTTCTTCTAAATGAAATGCTGACATTACAAAATGCATGGTTTAATGTAATGTAAACATTTACATTATTATTATGATTATTAGTATATAAAGACTACTGTATATGTTCAAATGCTCTTCATTCAAGCAGCCACTGTGTACGACATCATTTCTGTATTTGTGAATGAAGCGCCATCTCCTGGTTAAAACCTGAAATTGAAAATCTGGCAACGCCCTCTTGGAAAATAGTGGGAGGGCTTGACCTTCCTCCAAACTGGGAGTTGGCAGGTAGTAGGCAGGAACCCCTAAGCTGGAGTCCTAAAGTAAGTGCTTCATCTGTAAAGAAGCCTAACAAACTGGCTTCACGTAAGTCTTGCCTGTAAGTCATACAGGAGGTATGTGACAGGACTGCCTGAGGGGCAGCCAGCATTTGAGTTCACAGCTTTCTTTCCTTTTCCTTTTCCTTCCTTTATGTTATTTAAACACATGAACAGACAGTCTCTTTACAACGTCCTATACCAAAGGATAATTGCCATTAGTTAAGTGTTTCTTGTGTGTTGATTGCTTGTTGTTGCTTTTGAGCTGAAATTCACATGCCAACATCACTTAATTGGAATTACCATAAGATACAGTTGTAATATTTTTAGTAGCTAATTCAGAACCTTTACTTTGATTAGGGTTTCTAGTCTTAATGTATTCAAGGGGATTCCTGCTGAATGCCAGTGGATGATGCATATTTGATTGTACTTTCAGTCGATCTAAAAAGGCCATAGACAAACATGTTCACTTTTTGACCTAATTGAATGTGCAGGATTATCTAACTAACAGGAAAGTCACAGGTAGACATATAACAGTTTTGTACAGCACTGGTTAAGGCTGTCAACCTTTTAACACACGTTCCTTTTTAAATATTAGCGACAGCAGAACATAACGGTGCTGGACGACTGAAGAGGTTGTCCCTTGTTTGTGCCCTGAACTGATTATTATAGAGACATAATGATATCCATTACATAGCTGAAATCACTTTCCTACCAATGAACAGACACTAACTGAGTGTAGTCACAGATCAGTAGTATAACCGTAGTATACCCTTGTTTGTATAATCCTGCCTTTCTACCTATAATGAAGAATTGTTAGTATTTGGACCGTGTTTTCATTTTGCTTGCCTCATTGTACAAGGAGAACCTATGCTTGCCTCAGTGTAGGAGGAGAACTACAACTGTTCAAACTCTATCTGCACACTTTCAACTGTATAAACTCTATTTTACTTTCAATGGATGATTTTTACATTTTTAGGCTATGACACACTGGTTAATACCTTGGGATTGGTTTCCTAACACAGCTTCATACAACAAAGAATGGTGAGATATTCAAGGTTACTGTCTGGGACTGGTGTTAGGAGTTCTGCTTTAAAGCCCCTGTCACACTGTCCTGAAATTGACTCCCGATGGACACACGAATATGGATTTGTGAACTTCGCACGAAGATGGCCCCGAACCACACACGAAGGCAACATTTACATTACATTTAAGACATACAACTGCAACGAAAGTTACAAAAACAATTATGTTAAAGTACTATGATACTGTACTGATATTTTCAGACTTTGTTCTTTACTTTATCCATATATGTAGAAGATATTAAGTTTTCTCCGTAGTGTTGTTTCCATAGCAACAACAACATTCTGTCAACTCGCCTTCAAAATAATATATTATATCCTTTTCAGTTTCACAGAACACAAATTGGGTTATTTACATAATATGTTTACATGATTTTGTTGTGCAATAAAACAACCCGATGGACACACGATAAAGGAAATGTTCAAATTCGGCTCTGATCGTAGCAACATCAGTGCCGGTCAAAGGTCTTCTTTATTTATTGAGCTTTAAAACAAATGAATAACGACTAGCCTATATAAAATACACGGAGCCTCTCTTTTTCCTCCCTCTCTTCTGACGGCGTCAGTGTCTGTCTCGTGCAGCTGATCCAGTAATGAGTGACACGGCCGACAGTAAAAATAAACATATTTATAACTAGTTTAGGTAGTTTGAGAGGTAATTCAAATAGCTAAGGGCGATGATCTGAGTGTGTGTTTTGCTCGGTTCACCGCTGCATCACAGCGGGAGGAGCTGCAGGTGAGCAGCGGCAGCAACTTGTTGCTCCCGAAGCCTGAAAAACTCCACCGGTGGTCATACGATGGCTTAGGATGCCCTCACGAATGCCTTACGAAGGACAAAATGGACACGCGAAGTCAACACGAAAATGAACCTTCGGCATTGCTTTGTCATGCCAAATATGTTGCCACCGCTCCCGAAGTTGCTGCCGGAGCCTGAGAAACTCCACCGGCGGTCATACGATGGCTTAAGATGCCCTCACGAATGGCCCGATGCTGTTACGATCAGAGCCGAATTTGAACATTTCCTTTATCGTGTGTCCATCGGGAGTCAATTTCGGGACAGTGTGACAGGGGCTTAATGGAGGGAGGGCCGCCAATCAGATACAGAATTCACAGACCCAGCACTGTTTGCTCTGACTTCCAGACTCTTGTCAAGTTCATGTACTCTGTGATTTTGAGTCTATTCTGAGAAAGTTTGTTTATTCGTAATGAATACTCAAAGACAACTTATTGAGTAGATTGACTTTGTTTGAATAGCATCATTTCTACCACAACACTTGATAAGAAGACATAATACTTGATGAATGCAGTGCAAAAGATATTCAGAATTATGGTTCCAAGCCAATTATGCCAACATTTTAAGTAGATCTTCTAACTTTTTCAACGGACAACAATGTCATGTTTTATGTTACAATAAAGGTTTTCAATTCAAATTTCACAGCATAAATATAGCAGCCAACTATTAAGCTATGTAATGATAAATTGTGAATGTGAATTTACTTCACTAGAGGCAAATGGTTTTTGTCCCTTCACTGGCTTGGAAAGGAAATTAATTGGAAAAGAATGACATATTTGCGCATATATATGTCCGTGGCCTTAAACTGTAGGAACCCTGGTAAACATTTTTTTTTACCAGAAATGATTATCTGACTACTGTTTCACATCTTCTAATGTTCCTATTGAACTTTCCATCACCATATTTGGACAATTAACTGTGTTTTCATTACTTACCTCAGTACAAATGAATTATTCTTCAATGGGCTCTGTATGTAATTTAACACAAGTGATCATGTGAAGGTCAAATATAAATTGTGTTCACGGTTTACAGAGTTCATGCATAGATCGTGAGATCAGTGATGACAATTACAAGAATGTGATCTTTGGAGCGTCCAATGTCTAAAGCCTTACATGTAATGTAATGGTAGTGTAGTACATATAACCCTTCCTCTTCCTGTCATACAGGTTGATTGGAGGCTAAGTTCAAAAAGAGATCAAATACCTTTCTCCATGAGGTACAATCTGCAGGCATCCTCCTCATTGATAATCTAATGCTTACTCACTGCCAGCAGTCAGTGAACCACAGACGGCAGGACCCCCCACTACAGAGGGCTGCTCTCAAAGACCCGTAGGACAACTGGGCATTTTGATAAAAGACATAGATTGAGCAGTGGGTCGTCTACTGGTTAATACAAATAGTCACAAAAAGTCTCAAATTACCTCTTCCAAGTTTGAATAATTCACTGAATCAAAAAAAAAAATGCTAAGAGAAATTCTCCCCTGGTTTAAAAAAAAAAAAAAGTGTGTGCTCTTTGGACATCAAAGATATTTGAGCTATCTTTCTAAATATGGATCAAATCAAACTCCAAAGCAAAACCTTGTTGATTGTTTGATTTCTTATATGCTAGTCGTGAGAGACAACCATGAGTAGATCTGTGAAAAGTGACATTTTAAGGACTTAATATACTAGAGGGGTTTGCATACATCTTTAGTGTATCATAGACAACAGAATTTAGTCCAACAACTAAATTGTTACTTTTTAATTATTAAAACTAAAACAGGGAAAAGTGTTCAACCTCTCCAATTGCCTAAAGGTTTTTCTAGATCAAGACATGGCTGGTTTTGGTTGTAGAATTTGATACAAATAAAAAATTGGAATAGGTAGAAACTGAAATGTGATATCTCCCATGCTAATAGGTAGAGCCTGGTTGCAGTATTTGAGCGTCGAGACCTGCATAGGTTTTTTGCTGGACATATAAGAGAGGTCCTTGAGAGATTATTGACAGAGAGAGTTTCTGTTAGGGCTGAACGATTAATCGATTTTAAATCGAAATCGCGATTTCAAATGATGCGATTATCAAATCGCAAAACCTGCGATTTCTTTTTACATTTTTTTTTTGTCTTCTTGTGTGTCAGTCATCCACATCAATCAGACGTGCTGTGCTCCACATGTACCAGCCATTGTTAACCAATCAGAAGTGGCCTATGATAGAAGGTGATAGACAGATTGATCCAATCACCTGCCAAGTATTTTTGAAAATGCCTGCCCTTTTCCAAATGGCTTCCAATGGAGCTCTCCTAGATGGCTTGGTGAAACAAACCATCTGAATCAGGTTAGTAATGCTCCATCACATGTTTTACATCTATTGCAGGGTGAATCTTAAACTGAAGCTTGACTTTAAAGTGGACCTATCATGCTATATTTGAAAAATATACCTATATACCCATACCTATATAAAACATTTCTGTGAAGTTTTTTTTTCAAAATACCAAACAGATCACCCATTGTAGCCATCCCTCTTACTGCTCAAACCCCTCTTTTGCAGCTCTGTTAGAGAAACGCGGATTTTGAGTCCTTAGCTTGAAAAAAAAGAAAGAAGAGGAGGCGGAGCTAATGCCTGATCAGAATTCTACCGGAGATAAAGTTAAATTCGGTTGTGATAAAACGCCATCCTGTTTAAACCACGTCAAGGATTATTTCTGAAATAGTATGGAGCTCAAATGCTTTTTCTCTTGCAGGTTTATCACATGGTGAGTTCTTTTTTTATTTCCTGTTTTTAAAACACATGTGCTCTCCAGTACAGGTTAGCTCTGAGTGTTAGCGAGGCTTGCTAATGTAAACAAAGACGAGGTTACGTCCAAAA
This sequence comes from Gobionotothen gibberifrons, assembly GCA_943591055.1. Classification (NCBI taxonomy): domain Eukaryota; kingdom Metazoa; phylum Chordata; class Actinopteri; order Perciformes; family Nototheniidae; genus Gobionotothen; species Gobionotothen gibberifrons. The sequence goes on along the minus strand of CALSBZ010040059.1, from coordinate 169,388 downwards.
CACGTCAGGCATTGTTTTTGATAGCAATTTTCTGTGGGTCCACTGCCAATTTGACGTCAGTTCGGATGGAAATCTGGATCAGCTTCGTTGTAGCCCCGTTTTTAGAGATTTGGGTACGGAGGAAAAGAGAGAGGGCTGTATTTTCTGACGCTGTGTGAGTTCCCCGACGCACCGAGGACACATATTTATGTATAAAAGACATCACAGAGTGCATTTTGCATGATAGGTCCCCTTTAAAGCAACCCAACGGAAGTTTCATGTAAGTTTAGTTCTTTCACTCGTAGCTCAGGCTGCGGGGGTGCTAGAGACGGGAGCATGTTGATGCGACCTTCCTAGCCGGAGATATGGCCGCATTTTACAATAAACCACACGTTGGGTTGCTTAAAAACAAATATCGCAAATCGAATCGCAATCGCAATATTTGTCAGAAAAATCGCAATTCCATTTTTTCCCTAAATCGGGCAGCCCTAGTTTCTGTCAATAACCAATTCCTACTGGGATCAGTGTGCTCTACTGGCAGTGCAGTCAATGAAACAGATCTGCAGACGGCAGCTGGAAGTCTTGAGCAATTTAAGAAAATACTGTAGTTTTCACAGCGGGAGGAACCCTGTACGTGTTGAAATACGGCTGAGCTCTGGTATCTGGTGGATGGGTTCGCCTGCTGACTGTGAGCCTGCAATGACTCAGGGAGGCATCAGTCAGCAGATTTTCTGCTGTGAGGGAGGGGCTACTGAGGGGAAACCCTGCTCTCACTCCGCCCACTCCTTCTTCTCTGGCTAAAGATTGATGGCATGAATTAATTTCCATGCAGAAATCCTTTTCTCCATTGGCTGAGAGGCTCATTCCACGGCTTGACGATTGAACCTGCTAGTATGGGCTGCAGTGATTGGTCGGGCTCAGCTGCAGTGAGGATGCAGGTTTCTGCAGGTTCTCTTTACTGCATTTCTTTGGCTGCTGCTAGTGAAGCCGGCCAAATGGCAAATCCTGACTGCTGGGGCTGCTACAAATAATTCATCAATCCAACAAGAAGTACTTACAGTGCGAAATTCTGGGTCATTCGTCAGAAGTAACACAGCAAGAGTTGGATATGAGAATTTAGTTTTTATCCTGCTGCTTTTTTTTTTACATCTGTCAACCTGAGCCTGGCTGTCTGTCAACTGAGTGATGTAATGAGAAAAGGTCCAGGAAGAAGATGAGACACTGAGCCGGACCAGTGAGGTGGAAGAAAGAGGAGAACTCAGCCCCACTCTGTCCTCAGCTGACCTTTCCACACCTTTTCTGCTATTGCGTGTCTTTGATTTCAGCCAGCACACAGTGAAGTTTTGTTGCTGTGAGACACAGTTAGTCCCAGTTTGAGTATGATGGAGGGGATGCTTACTTTCCTGTGCCAGAGGCTTTTTGGCAGGACGCAGTGTCAGCCTGCTGATCCTCAGTTGCCAGGGGAGAAAGAGACAGAGGCCACTGGGAACTGCAGAGAGGAAAATACTGTGCCCTCCTTCGACAGTAAAGAAATCAGCAGGACTGAAACTCCAAAGAAGAACACCGTATATATACTTGTGGCACCTCCTACGGGTCTTCAACAGGTAGGATAAAGCAGGAGACTGGACTTCTGACCTTTTTATCCATCACTAACATTAGGACAGAGTTTTAAATTGTCCTGTGAGATTTCTCGACATCTCCTGGATGTGACATTTCAGAGCAACGCTGTTCCCAAGTACAGCCTCCCAGAGCTGCTGATCTCAGTGCTGTTGGTCTCTGTTTACCCAGTGTTGGCTCACTGAGCTAAAGGCTATTTTCCAGAAACACATTGCTCTGTACTCAGACATCTACACCTGGTGCAAACACTCTTAACTGAACAGCTCTACTGAAGCTGTAATGGGTACCACAGTTAGAGCAGTCAATACACAGCGGAATACTTTCGACTGCTAGCTGGAACATTTAGATGTTTAAACAGCTTATGCTTTAGCAAGATAAATATAGTGCCTATTGGTATACCTATCAGCATTTGATAGATTTGATTAGGGCTGTTGAAATGTGCATCATACAATTGAAAATGATACAATCAATATGGCTGCTTTTCATTTAGTGTAGTGTAGTTCCATCTGTGCTCTGATGATGCTTTTCAGGAATATGCCACAAAGAGAAAACAATCTTTCTTTATTGTAGTCCTTCAACTTTCAGTTACACAGTGGAGGAAACCTCATGTGTCTGTGTCTATATGTCCCAGGATCTAACTGAGACCACAATGAGTTAGACTATTTGTTAAGGATTGGGGGCTTGGCCAGTAAAAGGTGTCATGTTGTCAGTTGTACTGTGATAACATATGGTTACTTTAAAGACAAATGTACAGTCAATAGCTAATCAAGAGTGCTGCCATACAATTTAAGCTAGTTGTTTGACCAATGGACTCGTTTCCATCCTGTGAGTTAGTTGTGCACATGGTTGTTTGTTTTTTGCTTAGTCAGTTTTTCCTCCTGGCTAACAGCACTAATGATTTGGAAAAGTATTGCTCGGGTGGATTCTGTGAAATATACCAACATGTAGAGTACCACTTTGGTCTGCTCGTCCAGCTGTTCCTTCCCTCAGGTAGCCATTACCTGTCTGTGTGTATTCATGCTCCAGCTCACTGTTAATCCTTGTAGAAATCCTTCCAGTTGCTTTAGCAGGCTACATTGGCAGAACATGGCAGGGACTGTCTTCGAGTACAGATAAGCTGAAATGTGTGATAGCTGTAAAGTGGTCTGAACTGCAGGCTGCGTCAACATTGCACAGATGAAAGGAGATGGTGGAAGCTTCCACTCTGACCTTCTGTTTGTCACATCACTCTGTCCACAAAGCTATGGAGGAATCGGCTAATATCCTTCACAGTCACTGTATGTACAGCTAATGCAACAAGCACTACTGAGAATCAGTCCCTCAAAAGCTTCTATTCTCTCCTTACAGAAAATAGTGAAAGCAGGAGACAAGGACCTGGACGGACAGTTAGACTTTGAAGAGTTTGTCCATTATCTCAGAGACCACGAGAAGAAACTCCGTCTGGTCTTCAAGAGTCTCGACAAGAAGAACGATGGTAAGGAATCTTCTTAGAATGTGTGTTAAAAACAGGTAGGACAAATACATGATCACACTGTCACAGGATGGTTAAGTATTGCATAATGAAGTATTGCACAAGAGGAGCAGAGCTTCAAGTCTAACCTCGAGACTTATTTTTGTGATGTAGGCCGGATTGACTCGCAAGAAATCATGCAGTCTCTGCGTGACCTGGGGGTGATCATCTCTGAGGAACAGTCTGAGAAGATCCTCAGAAGGTGAGAGAAACGCTGTTATCCACCTCTAATACACATCTTGGATTCACACTTCTGTTCATTCAGTGTGTGTGTGTGTTTCTTTTTTATGTCTCTCTTTAACTACTCTTCCGTAATATCATTACGTTTGAACTCGGCTTCTGTTCTTTTCTACTCATGTAAACTTCTAATGTTCTATCCATTAGCAGCAACTGTCTCAGTGTGATCCTTGTCCAATCCCTCTAACCACCTCCTGTCTGTCCCCTTGTCTGTCTGTTCTTCTCTTTGGGTGCTCTCAGAATATGGAGGGGTCATATCTGGGCCCCTATCTTGTAGTAAGTAGCTTCTATAGTGTTAATCGTCAGTGCTAATCAGTCAGTCTAATTCAGTTACTGCAATTTATTTAGCTATTTCAGAATGACCAGTTAACACAATGGAACAACTAAGAAATGCTGTGTTAATACAGTGAATCAGGCACAGAGTGCAAGCAAAGCATCCTGCAACAACAGAATGCACTTGAACTCATAGATGGAGCCATGATCACAGTATCACAACTTTGGAGAAGTAACAGTGCATGTGAGCAGACTGCCATCTCTGTTCTTTCTACTCTCTAAAACTGTCAGATTCATAAAACGGTTTTATTTTCCTCCCCAGTATGGACAAAAATGGCACAATGACTATTGACTGGAATGAGTGGCGGGATTATCACCTCCTCCATCCAGCAGACAACATTCCTGAGATCATCCTCTACTGGAAACACTCCACGGTACACACTCTGCTTCAAAACCAACATTATGAGTCAAATCTCATCTCTCCTACTGAAATATACTGAATAAATAAGTGTGAGCAATGCATGAGAAGACCAAGAAGTAAATATCTCTCCAGGATGTCACGTTAGAAATTATGAAAATACTATAGAAACATAAATAAACGGGCACTAATAGATGCTAATTGTATTAGCTTGCTTACCCTGAGATATGTCCTCCTCAACCTACCACCCACAAAAAGAGTAATAATTAACCCCATGAACAATATTTAGCTTTGAACGGAGCAGATAATCAACCTTGTTTCACCTTCTGGAATTTTATTATGAATTATAATAAAGATAACACTGAATCCTTTGTTAAGCCCAATGGAGGATAACATGGACCCCATACCACAGACATATTCATACAGCAGTTTGAACTGTATCGCACCGGCACATCAGTGTGCTGAGAGGAGAGGATGTGTAGGGGGTGGTGCCAGACTGGTAAATAAAATCATGTGACCACAAAGCTTTGCTCACGTTGGCTGTCTCCCCTTTATCATCAGCACTTAACCCAGAGGCATGTTTCTCTTTGACTAGTCCTGTGAGGGGACCCCCAGACATGCAGCTCAGTTGCATGTCCCCCCAGTAGAGGCTCACCTCTGCTGATGCGTGCCGTGCGCTACATCAAACTAATATTGTATCTCAATATCAGTTTGACAGAAATAGCAGCATCTGTGTTTGATGGTATGAGTATGGTATACACTAACACCTTTATACTCTGCTCCCCCCTCAGATCTTTGATGTTGGTGAGAGTGTGTTGGTCCCTGATGAGTTCACAGCGGAAGAGAAGAAAACAGGAATGTTGTGGCGACATCTAGTGGCTGGAGGTGGAGCGGGCGCTGTGTCTCGAACCTGCACTGCACCACTGGACAGGCTCAAAGTACTCATGCAGGTAAAGCATAACACACTGATGGCTTTACTAAACAAAATGAAGATATTGAGTGGTCACAGTGTGAAAACAAGCAGACTGTGTTTCCTGTACTGGGCTCCAGGTTCACTCCTCCAAGAGCAACAGCATGCGTATCTCTGGAGGCTTCATGCAGATGATCCGAGAGGGAGGTGTGAGCTCACTGTGGCGAGGCAACGGCATCAACGTCCTCAAAATAGCCCCCGAGTCTGCTATTAAGTTCATGGCCTACGAACAGGTTTGCACCAATACAGCAATGACCCCAATAAGAGTTTTATTTCCCTCACATTTTGTGCTGTTGCATGACATAAACATTCCTGTCCGTCAGATTAAACGATTGATGGGAAGTAACCAGGAGACGCTGGGCATTGCAGAGCGGCTGGTGGCCGGCTCTCTGGCTGGAGCCATCGCTCAGAGCAGCATCTACCCCATGGAGGTTAGAGACCAGGATCACTAATGCCTTTACCAGAGAGACCTCGCTAACAAAAGAATTCTATTCATTTTGTCACTGTTTTTTAGCAACTTATGTTTTTCTTTTATATGCAGAAAGTGGATTATTTTTGTATTGTGACTGACTGCCCATTTAAACTTTTAGCCTTGAAACCATCATGGTAAACTGTACTGTGACCTCCTTTCTGGAGGGATCAGATCTTCACACGCAGACTCACAGACCTCCAGTTATGCACAAAGTGTGAGCAAGTCATTTATGTAAATGAGGTTCATAACACCCAAGCTATTTAAATGTGACAGATAATGCACGGCATATATATAATAGTCTATGTTTGTTGGACAAAGTGGTGTTTTCCTTCACCTGTCAGAAGGCCTGACGACCCTCTGTCCACTCGCTCAGGTTCTGAAGACACGCTTAGCTCTGAGGAAGACGGGCCAGTACTCGGGCATCGTGCATTGTGCCAAACATATCTTTCAGAAGGAGGGGGCGGCTGCTTTCTACAAGGGCTACGTCCCCAACATGCTGGGCATCATCCCCTACGCTGGCATCGACCTGGCAGTCTATGAGGTGTGTGGTGGTTGTCCTTCTGATGGCCTGTGGGGTACAACTGTCCCTGAGTCTGGTGGATTTTGTCCGGATGCTGCGGTACTGCCTGCCAACGGGAGCAGGCAGTACAGTTTGTTGCTGGGGTGATGGTGATGATACCTTCTCTTTGTTGTGTGGTTGAAAGTGACAGCTGTCCTCCCCTCTGCAGACTCTGAAGAACTACTGGCTGCAGCGCTTCGCCACAGACAGCGCTGACCCGGGGGTGTTCGTGCTGCTGGCCTGCGGCACCACCTCCTGCACCTGTGGCCAGCTGTCCAGCTACCCCCTGGCCCTGGTCCGCACTCGGATGCAGGCACAAGGTCAGTCCCTGCAGAACTCTCCTGTACACAGTGGTGGAAGGTAACCAAGTATATTTACCCAAATATTGTACTTAAGTACTTTTTTGTACACATTTGTACTGTCCTTAAGTATTTAATTGTAATGCCACTTTATACTTTTACTATGCTACATTTCAGAGGAAAATATTGCACGTTTTACTATAAACATTTACTAGTTACTTTGTACATATGCTAATATGGCATAATGCAATACGGTACTACTAATCTACGCAGTATTTCACATGTCAACATTTGGTCCACAACGACAAACTACAATACTTAAATGCTCTTGAAAGTATACAAATATTATAATATAATTACTATTATTATAACAAAGTACTAAGATCTATTCTGCATCAAAAGTACTTTTACTGTTGATATAATGCATTTAGTTGATAATACTACATTTGTACTTTTACTTAAGTAAAGGATATGGGTTATTCTTACAACACTGACAGCTGCTGTCTGTTAAAAATGTATAAAGATATGATCAGGTTCAGGAACAGCCCCATCCATTATTCTTATTAGTCAGTACTTTTTTGTTTTTGTACCTATTGCTACAACATTTTAGTTTCTTAAAACTCTCTTACTAGAGCTGGACATAAGTCGTTTCTTATATCAATTTTCCAAAAGTCTTAAAAATGCTAATACATGGAAAGTAGGACTTTACGAATCCTTTTTCTTACCCACAGTATGAGGTAACAGTAGCTAGTGCATGTACGAGTACAAAACATTTTGCAGCTGCAAGTAGATTCCAAAATATGCTAATGGTAATGAAAGATATAAGAGCTAGAACTCAAATAAGAATAGAGTTCTAAATGTAAAGTGTATATAGTTGAACATATTCACAGGTAGAAGGTAACTAAGTAGTTTTACTCCAGAACTTTACTTCAGTTACAATTCTGGGGAGTTGTACTTAAAGGTCCAGGTCTGTGGTGTACGTGGTGTTTCAGGAGTCAACATGTGTTGGATCAGCCTGTCTCCCTCTGTTTTCCTCAGCTACCCAGGAAGGGGGCCCTCAAATGACCATGAGCACCCTGTTCAGACACATCATTAAGACCGAGGGGCCGTTGGGACTCTACCGGGGCCTGGCTCCCAACTTCATGAAGGTCATTCCATCAGTCAGCATCAGCTATGTGGTCTACGAGTACCTCAAGGTCCAACTGGGGGTCCAGTCAAAGTGAGGAGGGGCAGAGGCTGGAGGCTGGAGGCTTTATGCGTTTGTTTTGAGCTGAAGATTTGCTGCATTGGCCTCCAAGAAACATGCAGCTGACACTCAACATATTCAAATCCCATTATGAAATATCAGGGTTTGAAAGATAAAGGTGATATGAATGAAGAGGAATGAGAACCTGAAGGCAGAGAGGTTGATGAAGACTCGATTGAAGCAACTCATTGGAGTTGCTCTTATATAAACATGTCTTGCGCAATTCAGGGGACAAATGTTTACATTAAATTCATGGCAGTAGTTTCCTGGGGTACCAGCAACTTGCCAATGATATGTCCTCCTGCTCAGTGTGAAGGGAGAATCTTTGTCTTAAAGGGCTCTGCTATAGCACATCACAAACACCATTCATGTTTTCTTTCATATCACGTGCTCTCAGGTTCTCTCAGTTGGCCGCTTGCTGCAGCCACAAGGACAACGATACAGTAGCTGTAGCTTAGTAATTCATACGCACACAAGATTGAATCAGGACCATAACGTTGTTTATGGAACATAACATTTCCTTTTTGTTTTCCAAGGTCCACTGCTCCTTTAGTTGCTTTAAATCCATTCAGATCCATTCAGTCAGTTGTTTTAGGGAGCGAGATGTGACCAAGCAGGAAAGCAGCAACATGTCTCATCATGATGTCACTTCATTTGTTTAACAATGATACACTGGACAGCATGTTTTTAGGATTATATTTTGTGCTTTTTGACCTTATTATTCAGTCCAGAACAGGAGAGACAGGAAGGGGAGGACATGCAGCATTTGTACTGTTAAGGGAAACATTGTGAGATTAAGTTCACACTGCACATTCTGTATTTTTAAGAAATAGCAGTATAAAATGTTGAGTTTAGTGTCACTCCTATGGGTGTGCACTCATGGGACACACCTCCATTCTTCCTTATTCCTGTACAAAACATCACTTATCATATGTTTTATTTGAAAGCAGGCCCCCTCTATACAGGTTTAAAATGAGTCATCAGGAAAAAATGTCTTAGCTTGTGACATTTGAATATTTCACCGGCTTGTCGGCTGAAGACATTTCCATTTGTTCTTGTATGAAGTGAATAAAAGTCCTTAATTTGACCTGCTGCAGCTCTCTGACTGAAGCTGCAGATCCACGAGTGCCTTGTGTGCCTCTTACTTAAATGCACTTGAACACTATTAGAGGGGAAGTCTGTGGAACATTGAATGCACTTTAAGGTACTCCGCTTTAACTCCTGATTTTATTATTATTAATGTATTTATGTATTTATTTTTACAAAAAAGGATTCATGACTGCATTTGTGATGTATTGGTTATGCTGAATAAATAATATACAGGTCTCTTTGATTTCAGAGTAATCCGTGGTCTTGGTGAAAATCTGAGAACTGGAAGTAATAGAAGTAATCTGACATGGTTTCAAAGAAATAGAATGTTCAATTCAAAGTTAAACAAAAAAAAGGAAACAATAATGTGAATAAGTGGAGTAGAATATTTAAATCAACCAATATTTTTGTGTAATAGTTGGAAAATGATTAAAACTCAACTAATTATTGGGAAATGTGTTTTTGTCATCATTGATATGTTGTCATGTGTAAATGCAGTTGCAACCACAGTATCAACACACATATATTTATATCTACCTATATGTCCCTCTCCACATACAGTCCCCTCCAAAACGATTGGAACAGCGAGGCCAACTGCTTTATTTTAGCTGTACACTGAAAACAATTAGGTTTGACATCAGAAGATGAATATGAGACAAAAGGTCAGTATTTCAGCTTTTAACTCCAGGTATTTACATCTAGATCTGTTAAACAACTGAGAAGAAAGCACCTTTTGTTTAAACCCACCCATTTTTCATGTGAGCAAAAGTATAGGAACAGAGACTTAAAGTGAATAATACTTAGTATTTAGTTGCAAATCCGTTGCTTGCAATAACTGCATCAAGCCTGCGAGGCTGCGACCCATTGACATCACCAAACGTTTGCATTCTTCTTTGTGATGCTCTTCCAGGCTTTCACCGAGCCTCTTTCAGTTGTTTGTTTCGGGGGGGGGGGGGGTTCTCCCTTCAGTCTCCTCTTCAGCAGGTAACATGCACGCTCAACAGGGTTGTAGTCTGGAGATTGACTTGGCCAGACCTTCCACTTCTTTTCCTGATAAACTCCTTGGTGTGTTTTGGTCGTTGTCTTGCTGCATGATGAAGGATCTCCCGATCAGTTTGGTTGCATCTCTCTTTAAATTGGCCGACAAAATGTTTCTGTAGATTTCTGAGTTCATTTGGCTGCTGCCATCATGTGTTACATCATCAATGAAGATCAATGAGCCCGTCCAGAAGAAGCCATGCAAGGCCGAGCCATGACATCACCTCCACCATGTTTCACAGATGAGATGTGTGTTTGGGATCATGAGCAGATCCTTTCTTTCTCCACACGTTAGCCTTTCCATCACTTTGGTAAAGGTTCATATTTGTCTCATCAGTCCATAACACGTTGTCCCAGAACTTTTGAGCCTCGTCTCTGTACTTTTTAGCTAATTCAAATCTGGCCTTAATATTATTATTGTTAATGAGTGGTTTGCATCTTCTGGTGTAGCCTCTGTACTTTTGTTCCCAAAGTCTTCTGCTAACGGTGGATTGTGTTGTGTTAAAAATTCCAGCAAGACAGACGACTTCTAAGTTTAACTATTTATTATGAGAGAGCAAAATATATTTATCACTTGGCCAAGGACTCCATCACGTCATAGAAATTACAGGCAGCAAAACTGTAATCTGTAACCACTATTTTTCCGGACGAGCCCCGAACCTCGTGCGTGCATACATTTGTATTACACAGGGCTTTGCCCATACATTTATGATTGGTCAAGACTAGAAGGGGAGGGCCGTGGTTTAGACTTTGGCCTCTCTGGTTGGTGCACAGACTTAGCAGTGGCAGTCTCTTGGCAACACGACCTTCCAATCAGCAATCGGCCGGCCTGTGGAAGTCCCTCCCTACTCTGTCGCTATCCCAATAATTTGTTTCGCTGAAGTTTCTACAGAAAAGTGGAATCCTGGTTATACTGATTCCCAGCTATGCGTGGGCGCGGAGCTAACCCAGGTGGCCAAGGCCATAGCCTCAATAACTCATTGTTTCTACAGTGTCTTGCACCTGGCTTCTGCTACATTAGTATTGCAAGCTTAAACTCTCATATGACTGTGTGTGACCTGGGATTAGTGATTGGGTCTATTTATTTTATAGTCATAGCAATCTCATGAGCACAATAAGCAAATAATGTAATAATAAGAATCAGTCTTGTAATGTTATATAAAAATAGACTCCACAATTGTGATACCTTTGCTCCTGCGGCTCTGGAGGTTGTTGGTGATGTTTCTTTGCAGTTCTCACAATGTTTCTGTCATCAACTGGCTGCTGATTTTTTCCTCGGTCGACCAGTTTGAAGTCTGATGCTCAGTACACCAGTGCTTTCTTTCTTCTTCAGGACATTCTAAATGGTTGTACAGGCTATGGCCAATGTTTGTGCAACGGCTCTGATGTATTTTCCATCTTCTCTCAGTTTCAAAATTGCTTGCTTTTCTCCCATAGGCAGCCGTTGTAACACTAAATGCAGTCTGCACAGGCAAAACCCAAAGCTCAAACTGAGAGCAGACATGCAGTGCTATTTATTGTTTGAATAATCAATGTAGCAGGACACACCTGGGCAACAAAAAACACCTGTCAGTCACATGTTCCAATACTTTTGCTCACTTAAAAAATGGGTGGGCTTGAATAAAAGATGCTTTCTTTGAGGGGACTGTATGCATATGTTTGTAGCCTGCTATTGCATTAATGTGTTTGTTGTATTTTACTGCTGTATACTCATATTCTCTCATACTCATTGTGGAGATACATCATATAAAATCATGATTGTAGCTTGGTTGCTGTCCTGTCAGAACCACGTAACTATACAGTTACAGTATACAGCAGTGGTGGAAAAAGTGTTCGTATTCTTTGCTTGTGTAAAAGTACTACTACCGTACTGTGAACATACTACATTTCTAGTTTCAAGTGTTGTGTATCAACATATGAATTTATAAACTATCTGTAAATAAAATGTAGTGGAGTAGAAATATAAAGTAGTATAAAATGAAAATACTTGGGTAAAGTACAAGTGATTCAAATGTGTACTTAAGTACAATAGACTACTTATGTAAATGTACTGAGTTGCTTTGCACCCCTGCTATACAGTCTTGAGTTCTCAGCAGCCTTGCTTTCAGCTTTGTGATGATGCATTTCCAGCTGATCACATTAAACACTAGAGTGTGCAATTTGCAGACGGTCCCTGGGCAGCTTGGCTCATTGACTCTGCAGTACATACGGAGGAATGTGGTTAGGCTGACGGTAAACTGGGAGCAGCAGTCGGTACAGAGAGCCGGGCAGACGCTGAGTCAGCACAGCTTCCCCGGTCCCGAGTCTCTCTGCTGACGGAGAGGGCGTGTCCACAGCTCGGTTCGAAGGGAGCTGTTTCCTCCTAAACCTGCAGACCGCGGTGAAGTTAGTTTTAGGTTGGATATTCGACAGACATTCGCGGACCCGCCAGCAGCGTCAGTTTCCCCTGCTGCTGGCTGTATTACGGCCCGTCCACACTACAGCTTCAAAAAAAGCTTGGAGCTGGGCGTGTCTGAAGCTTGGGGATTTTATTCGAGCACCGCGACCAACAACCAATCACATGAATGTCCCGCCCCGGGATATAGTGGCTAATGGCTATGCTTGCTAGCTATGTTAACACTACGTAAACTGGATATAAAATCCCCAAACAGGTGAAAAGCTACCAGTTTCACCCACTATCTCTGCCACCTCCCTCCATGCCTGGTTCCTCCGGTTGTATCCCGGTAAGTTAATAGGGACTGGTCATACAAAACCGGGTGATTTGCTACAGCGATAATTAGTTTCTCCTCCATCTGTTTTTGAAATATAGAAATGAACGGCGGGATATCTCTCCCAACTTAGACGCGGTTTGATTGGCTAGGGTTTGAGCTGTCAGATTTTCAGAAACGGGATTTGATTGGCTGGAGCTGGCTTCTCCGGCTTCTCCGGCGTCAGAAGTTGAATAATTTTCTACTTCTGAAGCCAGAGACGCCGGAGAAGCACAGCCATGCTACCCACAATTCAGTTCGGCGAAAAGCGAGGCAACGTGTCGAACACGGCCCGTCCACACTACAGCTTCGACAGCTTCAAAAACGGCTTCCAACGCGTCTGCCCATTCACTTTGAATGGGGTGACATCACGTTGCCTCGCTTTTCGCCGAACTGAATTGTGGGTAGCATAGCGGTCCGCCAATCAAATCCCGTTTCTGAAAATCTGACAGCTCAAGCCCTAGCCAATCAAACTGCGTCTTATACCTCATTCACACCAACGATGTTTCAGGGCCGGCCCGGAGCTAGAGCTTGAAAAGCACCGGGTTTTCCTCTTCACACTGCAGCTGAGCAGCCTCTTAGCTCCGGAATCCGGTTCATTTCGAGCACCAAAGAATTGTCCGGCCAGAGCAAAAGCACCGCATACGTCACGCTTACGTCGAGGCAGGGGCAGAGACAGGATCTACTCCTGAACAACAACAGAAAGTCCACGTTTTATCCAGTTTGTACACAACGATGGAGAAACTTAACAAGAGTTTCAGAGTTTCAGTGTTTTTGCCATACCTCATTCACACCAACGCAACTCCGGTTCAAGCTCCGTGTTAGAGCTTTTCAGGTTCAGAACCGGTTCTTCGGTTTAGCTCTGGCTCTTTTCACACAGCCCAGAGTCCACTGGTAATGCGTCATTGCGTCATCGTTTGCGTCATGACGTTACCATTTGCGTGCCTGCTTCATAAAACCAAACCGCGCGGATGAAATCAGTTGCATTCATTTCTTATGGCTCTATCTGCAGCTTTTCTGGAGTCATTTCTGTGGTTTAGACTATATTCTTATAAAAAAGTGTACTCGTGTCAATAAAGGTTTTTTTAAAACACAACTGCTTCCGAGGTCGGTCTTATTTCTTAAGGTGGACTAAACCATGAGTGTGGAGTAACGTTGTATCTTTCATTTAAATGAACTGTAACCTTCACCCAAGTATGTAACAGCTGTTCTCAAATGAACACGTGAAGTAAAGTTTAATATTTATAGTTTTATAGATTTATAATTAGTTATAATGAGAGGTGATCAACGTGAATGCTCAGGTTCCACCTTAACACGCAGACACGTTGCTTCACCATGAGCAGAAACCTTTATATATACAGTCTATGGCAGAAACACTTACACTCTGAAACTCTTGTTAAGTTTCTCCATCGTTGTGTACAAACTGGATAAAACTCGGACTTTCTGTTGTTGTTCAGGAGTAGATCCTGTCTCTGCCCCTGCCTCGACGTAAGCGTGACGTATGTGGTGCTTTTGCTCTGGCCGGACAATTTTTTGGTGCTCGAAATGAACCGGATTCCGGAGCTAAGAGGCTGCTCGGCTGCGGTGTGAAGAGGAAAACCCGGTGCTTTTCAAGCTCAAGCTCCGAACCGGCCCTGAAACACCGTTGGTGTGAATGAGGTACCATAGACTGTATATATAAAGCTTTCTGCTCATGGTGAAGCAACGTGTCTGCGTGTTAAGGTGGAACCTGAGCATTCACGTTGATCACCTCTCATTATAACTAATTATAAATATATAAAACTATAAATATTAAACGTTACTTCACGTGTTCATTTGAGAACAGCTGTTACATACCTGGGTGAAGGTTACAGTTCATTTAAATGAAAGATACAACGTTACTCCACACTCATGGTTCAGTCCACCTTAAGAAATAAGACACAGCAGTTGTGTTTTAAAAAAACCTTTATTGACAGTGACACGAGTACACTTTTTTATAAGAATATAGTAAACCACAGAAATGACTCCAGAAAAGCTGCAGATAGAGCCATAAGAAATGAATGCAACTGATTTCATCCGCGCGGTTTGGCTTTATGAAGCAGGCACGCAAATGGTTACGTCATGACGCAAACGATGACGCAATGACGCATTACCAGTGGACTCTGGGCTGTGTGAAAAGAGCCAGAGCTAAACCGAAGAACCGGTTCTGAACCTGAAAAGCTCTAGCACGGAGCTTGAACCGGAGTTGCGTTGGTGTGAATGAGGTATAAGCTGGGAGAGATATCCCGCCGTTCATTTCTATATTTCAAAAAAAGATGGAGGAGAAACTAATTATCGCCGTAGCAAATCACCCGGTTTTGTATGACCAGTCCCTATTAACTTACCGGGATACAACCGGAGGAACCAGGCATGGAGGGAGGTGGCAGAGACAGTGGGTGAAACTGGTAGGCTTTCGCCTGTTTGGGGATTTTATATCCAGTTTACTTCGTTTTAACATTGCTATTGCTTTGTATGTCGGGGGCGGGAGATTCATGTGAGGGTACTGCAGGTGGTCCGCGGAAAAAAGCTAAATAAAATCCACTTTTATTATCAAGGGTTTTCGGGGACCACCTCATATGTGACTAGCTCTATCAAAATCAGTCACATTGACCCGAAGACACATTTTGAGTTGTATACACTGTTTGAAAGAGGAGATTCCTAGCTTTCTAATGATATCAGGCAGTGGGGTAGTGGTCGTTGGGCTCATCGGACATTTATGAGAGAACATCTCTAATGTCCGAGTGCAAGTGAATGCACCACAAGACACGAGCCTTGTAACCATGCTTGTAACCCCTCCCCCGGCCCTTGCGCGAGCGTGGAAATATGATTGGCGGCGATTTCATTTGAACAGGACGGCGCAAAACGAGAAGCATCCGGACCTACTGGCGGAAGGAACGAGGTATTTTGCAGTCTACAATGACAGAGAAGAGACTGTCAAGTTTGGCTGTACTCAGCATTGAATCAAAACGCACTAAAGCTGTTGATCTTAATCAGTTTGTGAGGCGTTTTGCTGAACAATATGGTAATCGCCGCATCATAACAGTGATTGACAGCTGATAGGAATAATATGATAGTTAATATTACATATTAATTCAGACAAACATCGATGAGACAGTTAATTAGAGAGAGAAGCAGCGCTGTCTGGTGTGTCCATGGTTTTGAGTCTGTGTTTGTTGAGCGCAGCACCGTCTGCTTTTTGCAGCACAGTAACTAAAGTAGGACTAAGCATACCGGTAGTTTTTGTCGACCTGTCTGCACGTTTTCTGAGTGCACTGCGCGCGTGCGAACTTGTGGCATTGTTTGGGATGACGTAATTAAAATACCGTCCGCCGTCCTCTTTGAGAAACATACACAACGCAGACAGATACCGGTCACAAAAGTATCAGATAGGCTTCAATTTACTTTTGATTGTCTATGATTAACTATAAAAAATATCGGCGTTTTAACACTACGTTTATATGTACTTATTTGTATGGTTTGCATATGAGGTGGTCCGCGAAAACCCTTGATAATAAATAGTGGTCCGCATAAACAAAAAGTTTGAGAACCCCTGCTCTAGAGCATACATTTGTTGAACACACCTCTTTTTATTGGATTTTAATAGGCCTACTTTAAATACGTTTTATTGATATTTTGATGGACAAATTAGCATGTTTCTTCAATAACTGCTAGGTCATGTGACCTCAGGGCCGGACTGGGACAATAACTCAGGCCGGGAATTATACACCCAGCCAGGCCACTACCAGTTTTGTGCCATTTTGCTGGATTTATTTGTGAATATTTACAGCGTTGCTGCCCATAGTGATAGCCCTATAGTTTAAATCTACATGGGTTACTATTTAAAAAATGTGCAAATCTATTAGAAACCTATTCATGTGAACATATTTTAAGTGGGGGTGGACTTCAAATCCTCTGGCATGCTCCCCCGGTAAGATTATTATTTTTATTTTGGAGTTAAATGCATCAATCTGGTGCATTTTGAGGGGGAAATAAAGAGACTAGATCTATGGGAACACCCATATGAAACAGAACTGTATACATTTAAATAATCATAAAATCATAAGAACATGGCCATAACCAATAACATACCATATCCAATATAAAAAAACATTGAAACTTGTTTTTTTATTTGTTTTTGGTTCATTTATAGTTGTGAGTGTGTCTGTGCTCCTGAATCAGCCTCTCCTGCAGGCCCTGTTCCAGAACAAAATGACTCAGGGTGCATCTGAGATTAGAGAGGGTGCAGTGGTAAAGTGCTATTTTTATAAGTGGGGAGTGGACCCAACACCCTCTAAGGGGGTCCTCACCTCCTCTAGGGGGGTCCTGGGGCATGTTCCCCCGGGAAGATATTTTTTTTAATATTGAAGTTAAAAGCATCAATCTGAAAAAAAAATTGATCAGTTAGCTGAGTTTCTTCCCGTTACATGGATATAAAACATTCATAGTTTATTAAATATTAAGAAGCTCTCAGACACCGTTGCTTGCAGATGATGCGTTTTTCCGCCCGGGGGCGGGGGGATGGGGTTCAACAGGTTAAAAAGAACATTGTTCTTGTGTAATTGAAAGGTCCTTTGTTGATGGTCCCTAAATGAAAGCCTCGTTTCGCGGAGAAGATCTCCCCGTCGTAATCCAGCCAGCAGCAGGGGAAACTGACGCTGCTGGCTGGTCCGCGAATGTCTGTCGAATATCCAACCTAAAACTAGCTTCACCGCGGTAACCTACCGCACAAAGATCCTTCAGGTTAGCAGTCACGAGCTGTTCGGGAGTCCGGTCACTTCCTACAAACTGCATCCTGCTGACAGGGAAGTTGATCCGAGTGTTTTTTATTTCATACTCCACAGTTTGCTTCGGTACCGAGAGACACGATGCTTTCTCTGGAGCAAGTGAAGCAGAGTTTGGAGAGAGCGGGGCAGGCTCACGTCCTGCAGTTCTGGCCAGAGCTGAGTGGTCTGGAGAGGGACGCTTTCCTCCAGGATCTGTCCCAGTTGGACCTGCAGCGGCTCCGGGAGCACTGTGAGGGGGCCGCCCGGGCTGCAGCCGCCCCGCCCGGCAGCCTGGACCGGCACATAGAGCCTGTCCCCCCGGAGAGCATCGGCAGCGTGAGGAGGAGCGGCTCAAAGGCTCTGACCGAGTGGGAACATGAAGGTGACTGAAACCTGTTAATGTCAGAGACTGTAGGCAAATACTTTGTAAAGTGAGGGAAGTAAGAAGAGGAAGACGGTGTCAGGTTACTGTGTTTGTCTGTGTTAATGTCAGAGATGTTCTGATCACTAATTCACATCCAGCTGCAGTATCCCCATAAAGCAGGTTATTAATAATAGCCTGTCATCAGTCACTGGATCCAGCAGGAACTGGACCTGACTAAACTACCTGTTCATACCTTATACAGTCTATGGTCATGGAGTATGTTAGTCGCTTTGGATAAAAGCGACTAACAAGTAACATGTAATGTAATGTAATGTAATATGGTTCATACAGAAGTTCAAATAGCATGTCGTTTATTGAAGAATATGACATTTGCCTTTTGAAATGTAGTGGAGTAAAAGTATAAAGTAGCATTAAAAGGAAATACTCAAGTAAAGTATCGGCTACATATGTCAAAAAGTACTTGAGTACAATAATTGAGTAAATGTACTTAGTAGCTTTCCACTGATGTGCTTACACGTTGTTGCTTCAGTATTATTAATCTGGTGTGATAAACAATAATATACTTTTCAAGTACTTTTACATTTAGCTAAACTTCTGTATTTTAACTTTTGCATTATATCTGCACTTTTGTTCTGAACATTGTGCTCTCAATAAGCAGCAGTTTAGTGCAGCATATTCTAATAATTTATGTTTTAAGTTTAAATGATTGCAGACATAATGTTCACTCTGATGGATTGTCTTCCTCTTTTTGATACCATATGACAGAAGTGTGCTATGGGTGCAGTTGTAAAGTATAAAGGCCTGCTCATGTGACACTTTATTTCCACAGGGCTGTTGCAAATCTCACAGAATCGAGTTGGAGTCCTGCTGCTGGCCGGGGGTCAGGGGACCCGTCTGGGTGTTCAGTACCCCAAAGGGATGTATAACGTTGGGCTACCAAGCAGCAAAACCTTGTATCAGATCCAGGCAGAGCGCATTCACAAGATCCAGCAGCTGGCTGACAGGAAGTATGGCTCCAAATCCACCGTGCCCTGGTAAGATGTTAGCTCTACTGTATGTTAGCTTTGTGCTAAGTGCCTTGCTGCCAGTAGTGTAAGTACATGTACTCAAGCGCTGTACTTAAGTACAATTTCGAGATACTAGTACTTTACTTGAGTATTTCTACCTTGGCTACTTTGTACTTCTACTCCCCTACATGTATTTAACACCTTTAGTTACTTCACAGATCTGGATGAATGATGTGAAATCTAATCAAGTGTTAAATCAGACTTTAGTTCCACCTGGAGTAAATCCACAAGCTACCCTGCAGTATACAAAGTCATTCAAACTAGCTGCACCTTTACCAGCTTTGAGAACACTTTCATGATCAATCATTATAAAACATATCATATATATTATTCTGAAATGGACCAATCTGCACAATCACTACTTTTACTTTTGATACTTTTACTATACTTTGATGAGAATACTTTTCTACTTTTACTTGAGGAACATTTTGAAAGCAGGACTTTCACTGTAACAGAGTATTCCTACACTCTGGTACTTCTACTTTTACTTAAGTACAAGATCTGAGTACTTCTTCCACCTTTGCTTCCTGCTGTTTGGTGCTGGGCAGGAAGTCATGCTAGAGACAGCTGCTGCTGGTACCAAAGAGTGAGCCTGAATCAGATCAGAATATTTGCAACTCAAACAAGAAGTTAAGACTGTGTGATTATTACTTGTGTGTTTGCTGCTGCAAGCGACAGCTTTCACAAACAAGTAGTCATGTGATCTGTTGTTGATACAGAAATATCGATTATAGAAGCTTCACACAATGTTCACTGATAAAGACAGGACTGTTTTTAGCTTTATGATTGATTAACTTAAAGACGTTTTAAGATAAGAAAAGTCACCAACATTTTGCAGAGTAGACTAGATATATATATTAAAGTGGTAATCCTCTAACCCACAGGCTTCTGTTAAAGTGAACGGGTATGTATCTGAGCGATCCTAGAACGTTCTACAAGGCTGCTCTTTATCACCTCTGTTATTTAATGTCAGCATTGAACCATTGGCACAGTTAATCAGAGATGATTTTAACATAAAGGGACTGACAATAAATGAAGAAAAACATAAGCTTCCTTATATGCGGACGACATGCTCTTATATCTTAGCCGGCAACAACAATCCCATACTTAAAGGACCTCATCTTAACCTTTGGATATTTCTCGGGCTTTAAAGTAAATGTAGATAAAACAGTGGCTATGGATTTAGGGGGAGGGATTTCACAAACGGTCAAACTTCAGAGTCGGTTTAAATGGCCTAAAATTGGCAGCAAATATCTTGGTATACAAATTCCCTCATCGTTAAAAAAGTTATACGACACAAACTACAAGAGCATAATCTAAAACCTCAGTAAGGATCTGGACCGATGGCCAACACTATGTGAGCCGCATTGAGACTTTACCTATGACTGTGTGGCAGAGACTCCTATATCCATTTCAAATGTTACCTGTTGATATCCCTAAGTCTACATTTGAGAAATTAGACAGACTTTTTCTAAATGTATATGGCAGGGAAGGCGACCAAGAATAAGACTGAAAATGGTAAAGCTCTTGTCTATACTGTTTCTTCAGGTACATAATGACCAGTGAGTTCACTCTGGCTCCCACTGAGAAGTTCTTCAAGGAGAACCACTACTTTGGTATGGAGCCCTCAAACATTGTTATGTTTGAGCAGAGGATGATCCCAGCAGTGACCTTCGATGGAAAGGTCATCTTGCAGGGGAAAGGAAAGCTAGCCATGGCCCCAGGTAGGAGAAGATCCAGACTCTAACATCAGGGAATCACTTTGGCTTCACTCATCATGTGTTCAGCACAGTTTGAGGCAATGCGCCATGTTTCTGTGTCAGATGGGAATGGAGGACTGTACCAGGCGCTGGTGGACAACAAGGTGCTGGAGGACATGAAGAAGAGGGGAGTGGAGTACCTGCACGTCTACTGTGTGGACAACATCCTAGTCAAAATGGCCGACCCTGTGTTCATTGGGTTCTGTGTGAGCAAAGGGGCCGACTGCGGAGCCAAGGTAGAGTCGGATCAAACATTAGATATAACAGTCCAATCTAATATGCTTATCTGCTTTCCCTATGTCATGTCTGTGCTTTTTAGATAAAACTGAAGCAGGGAGGCGTTCTTTTCTCTCTCTGTGTAAAGATCAAACACAATTTGTTCAAAACTAAAACAGAGCTTTAATGGATTGTGGTAGATTTATTTTTGACGCTGTTTGCTGCTAAACTAAGCTAAGCTAACCATGTCCTGTCCACAACCTGTCCACACAGACATGAGCATGATATCAATTTATTTCGCAAAGGAATATACGTTTATAAGTCATGTTATGTTGAAGAAAACCTGAACATTTAGAAAATATAGCCACTTTCTTGTTTGAACAAAGAGATGTTCAATACACGAGGGGTTAGGATTTCTAAGCATAAATGCAATCACTAGAAGTAAAACATCTAATGCTAGGCTGTAAGCGGACGACATAACAGTCACATGACTTCACTCCACCACTTCTTAGCTAAAGTAGCAAATGTTTACCATGATGACGTTTAGTAGTCTCATTGAGACACTTTGTAGGGTGACTAAATAAGCCTTTTAGACACATGCGTATAAGCTTCAGACATTCTCCAGTGGGGTAATTACTGAGGTATTATATGATTTCAAACAAAACATTAAAAACGCTTCAGCTTGTGTTAATAAAGACCTTATTTCAGGCCCACTTTCAGATACGAAGGGGTAAAATGCTAACACATTTCTAGTTAAAGGACTCATTCCTGCACCACTCACACTTGTAATAAGAGCTACTCACCAGCAGTCAGATACAAAAAGACACATGTCAATCCCAGTCTGTCCCTCTCTGCTGTCAGGTGGTGGAGAAGGCATGCCCTGCGGAGCCGGTGGGGGTGGTCTGCAGGGTGCGGGGGGTCTCCCAGGTGGTGGAGTACAGCGAGATCCAGCCGGAGACAGCGGAGCTGCGAGGACCTGGGGGGGGGCTGGTGTACAGCGCTGGAAACATCTGCAACCACTTCTTCACCAGGGCCTTCCTGCAGGACGTGGCAGAGTAAGTTTACTGTCACATGTGGAGAGGAAGGGGGGGGGGGGGGGGGGCACAGTGAGAGAAATCCCACTGACTTAAATGTAAAACAACGACACATAGAAATACAAAGTTCAGATGAATACCTCAATACATATATTCAAAGCTAAATTTATGGCCACTTTTGGCGGAAGAGTTCTACTGAAGAATGCCAGAGGTCCAAGAAGTACTCAGATCTGTTCAGTAAAAGTAGCAATACTAAACCAACTCTGTTACAAGTAAAAGTCGTGCATTCAGCAAATTGTATTTAAGTTAAAATGCAAACATATTGGTATCAAAATATACTTTAAGTACAAAAAGTAAAATTACTCCTTTTCCAGTATGGCCCATATCAGATTTAAAAATATTACATTTGTGAATTATAATTATTATTAATGCATTAATATTAGGGCCGGGACTTTAACGCGTTAATTAAGATTAATGAATTACACAAAAATTAACGCGTTAATTAATCGCACTTATTTTTGCACCGCGGAACGTTTCTCACTGGATGAGTTTCAGGCGTACCGATTATAATGGAGCACCAACTAACGTTCATGACTTCAGACAACAACAAACCACAGTGAACAAACATGAACGAAGAAGCTGATGAGACCGCGTTGGTTGGCCCCGTGGATGGGACATTTTGTTTTAAAAAAACGGACGGATGGAAGCGTCGATAAGAGCACGGTTGTGTGCAAATTATGCAAAAAGGAATTCGCATATCACCGCAGCACATCAAGCCTCAAGTATCAGCTCAATGCTAAACATATAGCAGCTAGCGTGGAAGCTAGCGTGGACGTTAGCCCGACCCGTACAAGGAGGACCCACACTCAACCAGATGACTGGTTTCAGGGCCAGGATAACTAAGTCCACGTCTGAACAAATAACCAACTCCCTGGCTCACTGGATTGCACTCGACTGTAGACCACTTGGAGTGGTAGAAGATAAGGCTGCAAAAAACTGTTGGTAAATCAACAAAGTCTGTTATGGCCTCTGAAGCAACAGAGAGATGTTTTCTAATAGTCAGGGTTTCCAATGTTCTGAATGTACTTGAAAGTATTGTGTTTTACTTAAAAACAAAGTGTTATAGTTTACAGAAGGTCTACCTACCTATAGGCTACCTGAATCTCTGAAATGTACTATATTCCTAAATATGCTATTGCTACACTTTATGGCAAAAATTGCACTTTTCTGTTGGTCTTGGTTAAGTACCACCTTGAAAAAAAATAAACAATGTTTTGTTGCTTAAGCTTATGTATTCAGTCATTATTCAATGGTATACTAAAATTCATGTGAAAAAAATTGCTTCTCACTGTTCTCAGGTCAAATATTTATATGCGATTAAAAATGCGATTAATTTCGATTAATTAATTACAAAGCCTCTAATTAATTAGATTACTTTTTTTAATCGAGTCCCGGCCCTAATTAATATCAATGTTCACTTGGTAAAGGTGGGGATTATTTAAATGACTTGCTATACTGCTGGGTAGCTTAACGTATAATAATACATAATATGTACACAGTGGCGTTTTTATATGTACAAAAGTGGTGGGGCACAAAAAACTTAGATGTCTATATACAGTATAAGCTTCTGCAGTGACGTGCAGTGAGGTTCATGGCTGGTGAGGCTCTGGCACTGACTCTTCAGGTTTACAAATATTATATTTTGACCTAAATTAAAATATAATATTATTTTCAAAAGCTTTTTTAGTCTGATGCTTCGATTAATTTTAAACAGACAGTTCAACAAAAGGGTACCCACAAAATGTAATTTTATCATTTAAATATTGAATTGCTCTCTCTTAGTAAGATCCCATTTTCAATAAAATGGTGGTCTTACCTTGACTTGAAGATGAAGTCCATGCTATCCTTCTGGACAAAAATCTCTTACTTTTTTGTAAAAGTCCTCCTTATCTTCTTGTAGTTTCAAAAGTCTATCATTCGAAAATGATAAAAGTAGGGTAGACATGTGGGTATTATCCGGCTGAACAAAACGTGCATTTATCTAACAGGTACTTTTCCCACAGATCTTATTTCGAGCTATTTTCTAAAATCCTATGGAGAAATCTCATTGCTTTTTTGTTGAGGGAAACAATGCGCAGCTTACTTCCGGGTTTTAGGACGCGTCACTGCACCTCTCTCGTCTCTTCTTCACACACCACACTTTTCGCGGCGCACGTACTTACAGCCAATCAGCTCTGAATTATGTGAGATGACGTTTGGTGGGTATGTCAGTACATTATTTTTTTGCCGCACACATTGAATAGAAAAATACTCTGAGCATGAAGTGTAGTTTTTACAGCACCCATTCACTTAGACCAGGGGTGCCCAACCAGTCGATCGTGAGATGTGTCTAAAAATAGAACAACAATATTCCGCTTTATCGTTAATGTCCTATAACATAATCTTCCTGTGCCAGAATAATGCACTTGACACATCAAAGCTTTGTGATTGGCCGGCGTGACCCCATGTGTCGGGGCGTGGCTAGTGGGCAGTGGAAACTAGTTAGCTGACGTTGTCCGTGGCAACGGGAGTGACAGTCCGCACACACACAAGCCCGCAATTATGGCAGAAGCAAAAAAGCCCAAAATATATAATTTTCACTCCGAGTGGGAGGATGATTATTTTTGTATCTATTCCAATTCAAAGTCCATCTGTCTCATCTGCAATGCGAGCGTGGCTTTACCGAAGAAGGGTCATTTAGGAGCGGCATTTCAAAACAGTGCACAAACGCTACGAGACGGAATTCCCTCCTAATAGAGAGGCGAAGTCCCTCCCCTTCCGAGGGAGCTCGTGGGACCCCGGAAGCGGAAAAATATACATTGAAGTCAATGGAGAAAATGGAGAGGAAAAGGTTATCTTTTGATCCCGTTTGAATTGTGCCACGAATGACACATGATGTTTGTCAATCTTAAACAATAATTTCCATGTCAAAAAAGTCACAGTTTGTCGTAAAACTGTTGAAATATAAGACTATGAAAAATACGCAACTAGAAAGACTACAAATCCCAGAGTCGCGTAAGTGATGTCACCATTGTTTTCCTCCACGAGGGAGATATCTAATATCAGCGCGATATATCATCGATATATATGGCGCTGGCTAAGATAAGATAACTTTAACAAGATGCCTGTGTGCTTAGTACCAGGTTGTTATATCTCTCACAGGCTCCGCCCTCTACTGGACTCTATGGGTACTACCTTATCCTGCGAGCATTCTCCCACTGAAACTCTTCTAGACGTGGCCGGCCCAGGGCGGGCCTACCTGAATGCGCGCGCATCACACCCTATAAAAGGAGGCCTCGCCTCCTGACTGTCATCCCTTTCTCTTCAGCCAGCGGAAGTGATCCCACGAGAGACCGGAAGACGTTTTGAAGAAGATAGAGTAGACTTACCTCCGGGGAGTCGCCACTGCTAGAGACCCGGGCCTGTCCTTCGTGCCCTAGCTGAAATAGCGGGCGCCGATCCCCACCACCTTGCTTCGAGTGTTGGAGGACCAGGATATGGCCCGGCGGTGCCGCAGGGCTGGTTTCTCTCTGGATGATGATCATGGCGGCGGGTGTGTGGGCTACTCACTCATTGCTAGAAATGCCCCCGCCTCACCAGGTCAGAGCGATTATTGGGCCGCAAGGCCGAATAAGTAGCTTGGTCCACGAGCCTTGCCCCAGGCCCGGTTCCCCCGGGGACCGGTGCTCGGTGGTTTCACATGATATAGGGTTGACCCTACTTCATGACAGGCCGCCGCCGCTGCCCGCCGTGTGATGTCCCTGGATATCACGCCGCGTGGCACTTTTCAAAGAGGACCGTGTTGGTCTCCTGGGAGCCCCCGTGTTGTCGGAAGGGCTCTTTGGAGCGATTTCCTTGCTCGCAGGATAAGGAGCAATCGCAGCCCAGATTTCTCCACGGTCACAACCGGGTTAAAGGAGAATGTGGGGCAGCAGCTGCTGACCAGAAAGGCCGGTCAGGGACAGTAGGGTGGAATGTTGGTTTTGGACGACAGTGCGTACATTTTTCGTGGCTCCGCCCACTGTACCCATAGAGTCCAGTAGAGGGCGGAGCCTGTGAGAGATATAACGTTGGGTTACGTATTGTAACCCTTGTTATATTAACACAGGCGGAGCCCTCTACTCAGGGCACTGTCTGTCCTATTGCGCTCGCTGAAGAGAGGGTAGGATGACAGTCAGGAGGCGAGGCCTCCTTTTATAGGGTGTGATGCGCGCGCATTCAGGTAGGCCCGCCCTGGGCCGGCCACGTCTAGAAGAGTTTCAGTGGGAGAATGCTCGCAGGATAAGGTAGTACCCATAGAGTCCAGTAGAGGGCTCCGCCTGTGTTAATATAACAAGGGTTACAATACGTAACCCAACGTTATCATACCAACAATGGGTCTTGCTCGTTCTTTCGCCTGCCGTCTGATGAAAGGAACAGGAGTGGCTGGATCAAGTTAGCTACCTAGCTAGTAGCAAGCACGTTAGTTAGCATTACACCCGTGTCATTTTTATTAGCCTTAACATTAAGTAACCCAACATGTTAAACAGTAAGAGTAGTAGGCTAGTCATATTTCGTGAACCCTTTGAAGAGTGCTGTCACAGCGGTGTGATCATTCTATAATACACAACTTAAGCCTGGGGGAGAAATGCTAACGGTAACGCTAGCATTGGCGATTTTTTTTTTTTTCTACGTCATGCTATCTGCACAAATGGTTGACATTAAACATTAAAAAGACCAGGCAGTTCAGAGAGAATCAAAGGCAGACAG
This sequence comes from Gobionotothen gibberifrons, assembly GCA_943591055.1. NCBI lineage: Eukaryota > Metazoa > Chordata > Actinopteri > Perciformes > Nototheniidae > Gobionotothen > Gobionotothen gibberifrons. The sequence continues at coordinate 142,903 of CALSBZ010040059.1, read as the reverse complement.
GCAGGCAGACAGGCAGCTTTGCATGACATTCTTCTGGACGTGTTTCATTGTGGTGATAGTGAGTGTAGTCAATCCTTTTGTTGACAAGACAGACGGACATCTTGGTGACGTGTGTTTTTCTGCCCTACCGGAGATGTAGTTCACTGAGCAGTTTCACACAAAAAATGTGTAACTTCACAGTTTTACGACACATTTCTATTTTTTTGACTTGCAAAATGTTCTTTTAAATTGATAAACATCATATGTGTAATTCGTGGCACAATTCAAACGGGATCAAAAGATAACCTTTTCCTCTCCATTTTCTCCATTGACTTCAATGTATATTTTTCCGCTTCCGGGGTCCCATGGAGCTCCACCGGAAGGGGAGGGACTTCGCCTCTCTATTCTGCCCTACGCTCCCAAAAGGGGAGGGGCCTGAAAGGACAGCTAAATGCACAGCAGTCCATTTTCACCAGGCCCAACAACAAGAGCAAGGCTGCTACCATAGCATCTTATCGTGTCAGTCACGTTCTTGCGAAACACATGCAGTCTTTCAAAGACGGCGAAGTTGTGAAAGAAGCTTTCCTGGAGGCTGCTGACGCGCTTTTTGGGGACAGTAAAAATAACAGTAGCATTTCAACAGGTTTTTGATATAATAAAAACTCAAGTTAGATACCGTTATTAATCAGCTGTAAGTTTTAGTTTGTTTGAACTTATTCATTATAATTATTGTACAAAATGGTAAGAATGCAAACTTTAATTGATTATAGTCTATTATCAATTCAGGTTAAGAAACTAGTGTTGCTTGCATCCTATTTTAAAGGCATTTATTTTTATACTCTACTAAAATGCAACAAAAAAACGGTTTGATTCTATTAATTTTGTCTTTGTATTGCACTTTGGCAGCAGATCCCTGTGTAGCTTCAGATCTGAGCTATCTTATTAGTAAGCCTAATTTATACTTTTGTAGCAACACTATTTTTATATAATGGAAAAGAAAGGGTTCAGAGTCTTTTCTTTTTGTCCTGTGTCCTATGTGGCAGCACTGTTCAATGGTTCTTGAAAACATTACCCACTGTAGTATGTGACGTGTGAATAAACTCCAACTCTGTATCAACAACACTGTTGTGTAACTTCAGTTAAATACTTGTATGTGTGTAGATTAGAAAGAGGTAAGATAAAGGATCTGCAGTATTTTATGAAGTATTCATCGTACAAAGGTCAGTTTTATACAAGTAGAAGTGTGTATTTACCTGGTAGTAGGCTGTCAGTAATGGCTACGCCTCTCTATTTGGACTGGTAGATCTCGGCAGACTGGCAAGTTTAAAAGTAGCTCTCAGTTCAAAAAAGGTTGGGCACCCCTGACTTAGACAGTGAGAGAGAGGGGCTTGATCGGGGCTTGAACCACGTCGCTCAAAACGGCTCAATAGGCACACTGTAGACACTAATTAGAAGAACACATACTAAAACAGCAATGTACAGACGAATCAGATGATTAAACATGATCGTAAAATAAAACATGATATATAAAATATATTTTTCTTTGCATTTCTTTGTAATTATTATTTTAATACTTTCTGCTGACACTAGGTGGGGCTGTGCTTAGGTACAGTACTTGAGTAAATGTACTTTTCTACAAAGCCCATGGCCGTCCCAAACCAGCAGTGAATGCATCTGCAGCTCTATATGGAGCGGAAATACGGAAGTCCTCACAGAGCTCCACTGCTGTTGGAAGATAAATGAGCCTCACTGCACTGGCTGACACTTTCCTTCATTACCACACACTGAAGTTATTGAGACTCAATCCCTACTGCCACAAATACTCACTAAATACACTTTGAGGTTCACCTTAGCAAATAATACAAAATAACAAGCTAAGTAAAGGAAACAAATAAACTGGGCTGTAAATATGTGTAGTGCCCATGTCAGCAGTTATTTCCAAAATGAATATTGTGTTTACATCAGCGATCACTGCCTGCCATTATGAATCGAAATGTAATGTCCTCAGGTCCCATGTCCTCACCACACCAGCTTCCTCTGCCACAGACTGTTTCTGTCCAGAGGCAGAACACTTGGTCTGTACCTCATGATGCGTCCTGATTGATGTGGTGACGCTCAAATGTGACTGAACTTATACATCTTAATGAGAGATGTTTATGAAAGTGAATTACTGAACATATTTAGCTTTAAAAATAATTAGTAAAGTAGCAAAGCTTCAGTTCACAGTTTTGTTTTAGTTAAACCGATTGTTTCAGTGTGGGCAGTAAAAAGGTTATCTCTCACAGGCTCCGCCCTCTACTGGACTCTATGGGTACTACCTTATCTTGCGAGCATTCTCTCACTGAAAACTCTTTATAGACGTGGCCGGCCAAGGGCGGGCCTACCTGAATGCGCGCGCATCACACCCTATAAAAGGAGGCCTCGCCTCCTGACTGTCATCCCTTTCTCTTCAGTGGCGGAAGTGTTTTTTTCACGGAGACTAAAAAGACATTGTTTGAGAGCATGGAGACAGGTTTTGACCACAGGGCTTGCCCAAAATGCCCGAACCTGATCGCGGGAGCAGATCCTCACCCCTTCTGCTACCTTTGCATGGGACCTGACCATGCCGTGAACGGTATGGGCCCGGCACCGGCGTGTGCAGCCTGCCAGGTGCTTCCTCGGCTCACGCGGGAACATCGCGGGCAGCACTTTTTGGCGGCGGAGGCTCCGCAGGAGGAGGTGGAGGGCTCGGATCTCGAGGTCGTCGAGATGGGCGAGTCAGGAGAGGAGGAAATACCGTTCCGGTTCTCCCTTCCATGGGGCCAGTCGACACCGACTCCGGAGGAGGAGGACGAGAACGCCTCGGGGTCTGGAGGACCAACTCTCAGGTCTGCGCGGATGGATTTCCCAGTGGTGATGACCCTGGCGGCGGAGCGTGTAGGCCTACCGCTCCCCCCACCGCTGCCACCGAGGCCGATAAGCCGCCTGAGACAGGGGTATTACGGCCCGGCGCATCCAGCGCAACCGACCTTCGTTTCGCCCCAGCTGCCTGATATATGGCGGTGTGTGGAGGCGACATGGCAGCAGCCATTAAAAACGAAGGCCCCAGTAGCCGCTATGGCCGGCATCATCAAGGTGGAGGGCCGCGCGGACACTTCGGGTTCGGGTGTGCCCCCCCTTGATGAGGCCCTAGCGGCCCATCTGCTTCCGAGGGCGGCTGGTTGGGCGGAGGGTAAGCGACCTTGGGTCGATCTCTGTGGTCACTCAGCGCTTCAGTCGCCTGGAGGAGGAGAGGATGCAGCTTAGCCGGATGCTAATGCTGGCTCCTCCTCAGGTTCCATTACACGCTCCTCACGCTTCTATGCAGGTGAGGGAGCGTAGTGCAACGGTGAAGCGGAGGGAGAGGCGCCGGCAGGGGAGTTCCATGGCTGCGGCGCCTTCTACCTCTACGACCCGTCCCGGGGTACCGGAATACCGGCAGCCGCGGGGACGGGCTGCCCGACCTCGGCATGCTCCGCAACAGCAAAGAGCAGCCGGGTGGGGCGCGCCGTCGGGCGGAGGGAGGTAGCGCCTCGGCGGGGAGAGATGATCTCTTCACCGGGGACGCTAGGGCGAATCCCGCCTCCTCCCTGTTTAATGCACAGATTCCTTTGTCGTCTTTCAAAAATAAAGAAAAGGTTAATCTGTATCCAAGTCTAAGTGTCCTTTGTTTCCACAATGATTTACACATGATGTCTGTACTGATTACCCACTCGCCGCCCGAGCTTTAGCTCCTGTAAAGGAGGAGGCTAGTGGGAGTGCGCAGATGAGAGTGATGAAACGTAGGCAATGTTTTCATAGTGCTACACATGTACAGAGGCATTATGGCCGGCGTATTGCTGTTAGGGAACACACTAAGCCTGGAGCTAAGACTCCGATTAATGCAGGTTACCATAGGGGTAAAAGTGGCATTATGGCAGCGCCCGCTTTCTCAGAAGAGAGCGTGGCGAGCGTGGCGGTGCGTTCAGGGACCTCAGTAAAACACACTACTCCTATAAGGACTCCGATTAATGCTGTTCACCGTAAGGAGAGCAGCATTATGAGGGAGCGCGCGCTCAGTCATGAGCGGGCGGCGGTGCGTTCAGGGTCCTCAGTAAGCAGTCGGCCCTTTCTGTGTCGACCCTCCATGGGCAAACCTTCCCTTCACGGGGAGTTTTGCGGCGGGACGGGTCGCCAGGGAGTATCGCAGTTTTATCGCTGCGGCCCCACAGCTGAGGGCATGCCCGTTAACACAGTGTTATGGGGAATGGAAACTCAGTTGTGTACTATCAAAGTGGATGGACAGGACGCTGAGACGGGGTTATTCACTCCAGTTTTGCAGCGTCCCACCTCCTTTTATGGGCATACGAGAGGGGAATCTATCCTCGCAGGTGAGGACGGGTTTCCTCTCAGCAGAGATTCAGGCGCTGGTGCAGAAACAGGCTGTGTCTGTTGTGCACCCCCAGCGCAGGGAAGAGGGTCATTATTCCATGTATTTCCTGGTTCCCAAGAAAACAGGGGAATTCAGACCCATTCTAGATCTCCGCGGCCTGAATCTCTATATTTTCCGCAGGAAATTTCGCATGTTAACTATAAAACAGTTACTGGGGCTTGTGCAACCGGGCGATTGGTTCACCACCATCGACCTGAAAGACGCATATTTTCATGTGGAAATTGTTCAGGAACACAGAAAGTATCTGCGCTTTGCCTTCCAGGGGATAGCCTACGAATACAACAGGCTGCCGTTCGGCTATGCCTGAAGAGGGCTATAGGTGGGCGCTGGGCTCTAACAGAGTCTCGACACAGCAACCTCCTAGAGCTACGGGCAGTGGTGTTAGTCCTCCGGCATTTCAGGCCCCTGATTCAGGGGAAACATGTAATGATCAGGAGCGACAACAGCACCACAGTGGCTTATATCAACAATCAGGGCGGAGTTCGCTCTGCCGCCCTGTTGACCACAGCGGAGGGGCTGTGGTTATGGGCTTCGGAGGTGGTGTTATCTCTGGAAGCCCTCCATATCCCGGGACTGGAGAACGGAGGGGCCGACCTCATGTCGAGGGGCGGCCCCCGGCCAGGCGAGTGGGTGCTTCACCCGGAGGTGGTGAAGCAGATCTGGGCCCAGTTCGGGGAAGCGGAAGTGGACCTGTTCGCCAGCCGGCAAAACAGCCACTGTGCCCTGTGGTTTTCCATGGCCCGGAGCGACGACCCGCCTTTAGGGGTGGACGCGTTTGCACACGAGCCATGGCCAAAGAAGCTGCTCTACGCCTTTCCACCGTTGCGTCTCATTCTCCCCCTTCTGGGGAGGGTGAGGCAAGAACGTCTGTCAGTCATCCTAGTGGCTCCGGACCGCGTCGGGGCGACGTGGTACTCAGAGGTGACACAGATGAAGGTGGGCCAGCCCTGGGCGGTCCCCCAGTTCTGGGGGGCGATGTCCCAAGAGGCAGGTGCAATCGGGGCGTTACCCTCACGCGGCCAGCCTCTCCAGGTTTGGCTCCTGAGAGGGACAGGCTGAGACGGGGTGGATTGTCTGACAGTGTTATTCAGTCTATCCAGGCAGCTAGAGCTGGATCCACCACAGCCTGTTACAGGCCAAAGTGGCAGGGATTCCAGCGATGGTGTGAGGAGCAGAGAATAGAGCCCCTGTCATGTGAGTTAGGCTCTATTTTGTCCTTCTTACAGTTACTGGTGGACAGAGGGCTGGCGCATTCAACAGTGAAGGTGTATGCGGCAGCCATCTCGTCCTGTCATGAGGGATTTGGCGGCAGGTCAGCCTTTAGTCAACCACTGATGTCGCGGTTTTTGCAGGGGGTCAGGAGGCTGCGCCCAGTAGTGCACGCCTCCGCCCCGCAGTGGGACCTGCCCCTAGTGCTCGAGGCTCTGGCCTCGGGGCCGTTTGAGCCTCTGGAGCTCTCCTCTCTGAAAGCATTGTCGTGGAAAACAGCTTTGCTTCTTGCCTTAACGTCAGCCAAAAGGGTGTCCGAGTTAACTGCTCTGTCGGTGCACCCGAGCTGTTTACTGATTCGGGGTGACCGGAGCGGCGCGACACTCAGACCGAACCCCTCCTTTGTGCCCAAGAGCCTAAGGAGTGCGTTCAGGTCAAGGGCTATTCAGCTAGGGGGTTTTAGCCTCCCTCCCCATGGGGGGGACAGGGAAGCTAAATTGCACCTCCTTTGCCCGGTGCGTGCGCTAGCTTGTTATGTGGAGCGCACGGCCTTAGACGCACCGAACAGCTGTTCGTGTGTTTCGGGGGCGGGGTGATCGGGAAAGCTTTGTCCAAGAAACGCCTGGCAGGCTGGCTCTGCGAGTGCATTGCACAGGCCTATGGGCAGGCAGGGAGAGCCTGCCCCACAGGGGTTCGTGCACACTCCACACGGGCTGTGGCTACATCAACAGCCTTATTCAGCGGTGTGAGTGTGGAGGATATATGCACAGCGGCGTCTTGGTCGACGCCAGGCCCCTTCATAAGGTTTTATCTCTTGGACATGTCGGGCTCTTTCTCCTCGTCTGTGCTTGCGGGGGCAACACAGGACTGGTAGGGGGGGGGGGCTGTGGGTCAGTTGGCATCTGACCCCTTCCCCGGACGTAATGCGCCTTCGCTGTTCTCGGGCCCTCTGGGGGTCCCGGGATGGGCGAGGGGCGCGCTGGGCCCTTACAGGGCTGGAGGGCTGCTCTCCTCCGGCCGGGAGGCAGGAGGGGGGTAGCCCTCCACACTTTGGTCCACACTTCTCCACGGTCACGACCGGGTTAAAGGAGAATGTGGGGCAGCAGCTGCTGACCAGGAAGGCCGGTCAGGGACAGTAGGGTGGAATGTTGGTTTTGGACGACAGTGCGTACATTTATCGTGGCTCCGCCCACTGTACCCATAGAGTCCAGTAGAGGGCGGAGCCTGTGAGAGATATAACGTTGGGTTACGTATTGTAACCCTTGTTATATTAACACAGGCGGAGCCCTCTACTCAGGGCACTGTCTGTCCTATTCCGCTCGCTGAAGAGAGGGTAGGATGACAGTCAGGAGGCGAGGCCTCCTTTTATAGGGTGTGATGCGTGCGCATTCAGGTAGGCCCGCCCTTGGCCGGCCACGTCTATAAAGAGTTTTCAGTGAGAGAATGCTCGCAAGATAAGGTAGTACCCATAGAGTCTAGTAGAGGGCTCCGCCTGTGTTAATATAACAAGGGTTACAATACGTAACCCAACGTTATATCTTACACAGGCTCCGCCCTCTACTGGACTCTATGGGTACTACCTCTAAACCATACTATGCGAGCATTCACCTACTGAGATATCTATAAACGTAGCCGGCCCCCACAGGATTGGTGACATCCTCGTGGATTCATCTTCTTATTATAGACACATGCATTTCCAAACATTTGGTCTACCTACGCTGTAAAATGTATTATCTCTTTGATTTACACACGGGCGATTGGTTCACAACCATCGACCTGAAGGACGTTTACATTCATGTCGAAAATTGCTCCAAAGCGCAGAAAGTATTTGCTTTTTGCCTTCCAGGGGATAGCCTACGAGTACAACAGACTACCGTTTGGCTACTCCCTATCCCCACGCATGTTCAGCAAATGTGTGGCCACACACACACACACACACAGCATTTCAGCCGCTTCGCGACCATGGCATGAGGGTTTTGTAATACGACCTCATAGTCATGGCCAGGTCCAGGGAAGAGGCAAACACAGCCCAATTGATCCAAGTGGATTGCGGTCAATTGGAAGAAGAGCAGTCCCATATCTGGGGATTTTTGCTCGATGCAGGCAGACTACGGGCCCCCCCCCCCCCTCAGTGGAGGGCAACCTCCGATACTGGGGGTCCCCAAAGCATCTGCGGAGGGGAACACCGCTGGGGCAGGTGACCTCCCACGTCACAGTGTTCAAGATACATCCGTGACAGGATGGGGGGGACCTGCCTAGAGAGAGCTAAAGGTGGTGGCTGGCCTCTGACAGAAACTCGGCACATCAACCTTCTAGAGCTACGGGCAGTAGTACTGCTCCTACAGGACTGCAAACCCTTACTACAGGGCAAACATGTGCTGGTGAGGAGTGACAAACGCACCACAGTGGCTTACATCAACAGGCAGGTCGGAGTCTGCTCCGCCGCCTTGTTTAGCACAGCAGAGAACCTGTGGTTGTGGGCCTCAGAGAATGTATTTATCTCTGAAGGCCCCCGACATTCCGGGACTGGAGAACAGGGCGGCCGGCCTCATGTCAAGAGACGGGCCCCTGCCAGACGAATGGTGGTTCTCCCTGGCTCCGCAGGACAATCCACCCTTGGGGGTGGACACGTTTGCACACGAGACATGGCCAAGATAGCTGCTCTACGCCTTTCCACCGCTGCGTCTCATTCTCCCCCTCCTGGAGAGGGTGAGACGAGAACGTCTGTCAGTCATCCTAATGGCCCCAGGTCGCTGCTTGGCGCTGTGGTACGCAGAGGTGACACAGAGGTGACACAGATGATGGTGGGCCAACCTCTCCAGGCTTGGCTCCTGAGAGGGACAGGCTGAGATGGGAGGGACTGTCTAACAAAGTTATTCAGACTATCCAGGCAGCAGGAGCAGGATCCACCACAGCCTGTTACAGGACGAAGTGGTTGGGATTCCAGCGGTAGTGTGAAGAAAGGAGTCTAGAGCCTCTATCACGTACATTGGGCTCTATTCTGTCCTATTCACAGATACTGGTGAACAGGAGGCTTGCTCATTCCACAATTAAAGTGTATGCAGCAGCCATTTCGTCCTGCCATGAGAGATTTGACCGCAGGTCAGCCTTCAGTCAGCCGCTTATGATGCGGTTTTTGCAGGGGGTCAGGAGACAGCGCCCGGTGGTGCATGCCTCCTCCCCGCAATGGGATCTGCCGTTGGTGCTCGGGGCTCTGGTCACAGAACCATTTGAGCCTCTGGAGCTCACCTGCTTGCCCTGACTTCGGCCAGGGGAGTGTCCGAGCTGGCCGCTCTGTCGGTGCACCCGAGTTGCCTTTTGATCCGGGGTGACCGTAGCGGGGCGACACTCAGACCGAACCCCTCCTTTGTTCCCAAGAACCTAAGGAGTTTGTTCAGGTCGAGGGCTATACAGTTAAACGGCTTTATTCTTCCACCCCATATTGGGGACAGGGAGGCTACATTGCACCTCCTCTGCCCAGTGCGTGCGCTGGCATGTTATGTAGGGCGCACAACTTCCATTAGGCGCACTGAACAGCTGTTTGTGTGCTTTTGGGATGGTGTGGCCGGTAAAGCTCTGTCCAAGAAACGCCTGACAGGATGGCTCTGCGAGTGCATTTCACATGCCTATGGACAGGTGGGGAGAGCCTTCCCCACTGGGGTCCATGCACACTCTACACGTGGTATAGCTGTATCAACAGCCTTGTTCAACGGCGTGAGTGTGGAGGGCATATGCACGGCGGCGTCTTGGTCTACGCCAGGCCCCTTCATAAGGTTTTATCTCTTGGACATGTCTGGCTCCTTTTCATCGTCTGTGCTTGCTGGGGCAACGCAGGACTGGTGAGGGGGGGGGGCTGTGGGTCAGTAGGTATCTGACCCCCCCCTGGACATAATGCACCTATGTTTTCCCATGCTCCTTAGGGACCCGGGAAACATGGTGCGCAGTAAGCCCCATAGCTGGAGGACTGTATGGGTCCTACACTCCCCCACATGTCCCCCACACTCACACATGTCCCCCACACTCACACACACCTCATGGACGATAGTGGGGAGAGCCTTCCTCACTATTTTCCATGCACACTCTTCACGAGGTAAGCGTGTCTGAGTGTGCTCTACCAGCCAAGTAAACTGCGGCCCCGACTTCTCCACGGTCACAGCCGGAGGAGAAGAAGTTGCGGTGCAGTGGTTGTTTACCAAAAGCCGGTCAGGGGCAGTGTGATGGGTCGATGTTGTTGGACGACGGGGCGTTTATGCATCAGGGCTCCACCCACTGTACCCATAGAGTCCAGTAGAGGGCAGAGCCTGTGTAAGATATAACGGGGGTTACGTATTGTAACCCTAGTTATATAAGCACAGGCGGAGCCCTCTACTTGGGGCCCTGTCTGTCCTATGCCGCTCGCTGAAGAGGGTGTAGGATGACAGTCAGGAGGCGTGGCTGCCTTATATACGGTGGGCTTGTGCACGCATTCAGGTAGGCCCGCCCCGAGGGGCCGGCTACGTTTATAGATACCTCAGTAGGTGAATGCTCGCATAGTATGGTTAAGAGGTAGTACCCATAGAGTCCAGTAGAGGGTGGAGCCTGTGCTTATATAACTAGGGTTACAATACGTAACCCCCCGTTTCTGACTCCATGAGCTGACATAACTAACCCTAACTCCCACCCATGTTATGACCACTAAAGGACCTGAGGAATAACAGTGATGCCATTTTATTTCCTCCCTCTCATTAATCATCACACCCTAAAGGTTGTAACTGAGGATGAGAGTCAAACACCGTTTGCTTCTCTCACAACCAGCTGTGTATATTACCCAAAATTCTCACTTTTATTTTGTTGTTTTTTTACTTCCTCACAAATTGTCTCTAACAAGGAGGATTAAACACAGTGTAGTGAGGTGTGACTTGGCCTTTTTATACACAGGTTTGTAATAAATTAGAGTCTGTCTGTCCGTCCAAATGATTCTTCTAAAGTCAAATATTTTCACAACTCAACTCTGGAATTACGCTTTAACAACTGGCCACTCTAAAACACATTTTGTGGATTATTCATTTTCCCCAGCAGACTACTCCTGAAGGTTTTAGTGAATCTCTGACCCCGCCAGAACAAAGTTTGCACTTCATTAACACTTTTGTCCCCTATTTATAAATTACAAAAAAACAACAACAAATCTAACTAGATTTTTTATGACACAATTTTGTGAATTCCTGACCTCAGAAGATAAACCCTGTTGTGACATCCTATAAAGTAAATGCTCTTGATTTACTACGATTTTTTTCATCTTACAGGAAGTTTGAAGGCCAACTGAAACAGCATGTCGCATTAAAGAAAGTGCCCTTTGTGGACTCATGTGGCAATCAAGTCAAACCCATCAAACCTAATGGCATAAAGATGGAGAAATTTGTGTTTGATGTCTTTCCATTCTCAAGGTACATGTTTTAATCTATTATATTTGGTCTTTATCTGTTATCATCTGTTGTTTTACTCTACATAAAGTAGCATTAAATCATAAAACAGTATCTGTACAGTTCATTTTTAATATGTTCCATCTATCTTTTGGAAGGAACTTCGTTGCATTTGAGGTTGTGAGGGAGGATGAGTTCTCCCCCCTGAAGAACGCAGGCGGAGCTGCTACAGACACCCCCACCACGGCCCGGGCCTCTCTGCTGACTCAGCACCTGCGCTGGGCGGCCGCTGCAGGAGCCGCTCTGTGTGATGAACACGGGAACACCCTCCCTGCTCCAAGGTTCATAAAACAGCCATTGTGTCAGGACGTTCACTCTAACCTTATATAGTGAAGATACAGTTTCATAAGTGAAGGATTTAGTTGGATTTCCAAATCTTCAGATAGTTTAAAAATAAAAAGAAGCAGCTGAATGTATGCAGTGTGCTGTTTGGTTTGACAGAAAAGGATCTGTTATTGGAGGCTGTATCTGGCTTTAAAGAGATTACGTCCTGTAAGAAATAAAGGACTACATTTCTTAACTAAACTAAATAAATGTTCGGCTTTTTAGTGCTTTTGAGAGGAGAAATGCTCACAGCGACCAATGATTCTATGTGCATATGTGCTTGAGAATGTAGTATTAGATAGACTGGGAACATCTGTATCCATCCATGAAATCTAAACATGTTCTTTTTCCCATAGTGCATCAGCAGGGGACACTGCTCCAGCGCAGTGGGAGATTTCACCGCTGGTCTCCTACTTTGGAGAGGTAAGGACATGAACCTGCCCACAGATCCATGTAAAACATGAAACATGTTGAAGAGATTTCAACTGGTGAACTGCAGTTACAAGAGTTGGTTTCTTTGTTGTTACATTTGAAATAAGTGGTAGCTTGAACATAGTGCTGTCACCCCCATTGTGAAGTCTGAATACAGTGGTGTAGTTCACCCTCCATCTCCTCCTGCAGGGCCTGGAGATGCTGAAAGGGAGGACGCTGCAAACTCCGCTCATTCTGGATGAAGAAAAGGCCAAAGAGCTGCGGGCTCAGCAACACCTCTGTGAAAAATAAAGTAGTGTGAGAGGAGCAGAGATTCAGTGAGCTGGAGCGAAGGATGGAGAAGATAACTGGGATGGATTCAGCCTAAAAATGCACAATTGTTTAAATACATTTTTTTACTTTATTTGAAGATAATCAAATCAAACTGTCATACATGTCATGGCATTCTCTCTTTGTTGAGGAACATCTACATATCATGGGATTTAAAACCAATAGAACAACATTAAGGGACGAGCAATGAGTTTCTAAAAATATATACAAAATAATACAACCAATATCCTTTCCCTGTCTTTTCAGTGCATTCATTTGTCCAAATACCATTTTGACTTCAAAGGCCAAAAGTTAATTTTCAAACTGTTTCAGGATAAGAATGAAAAATGTTTATGATATGTTTGAGAGAAGTGTTACTGTATAATGATGGAGTTGTTGGAGAATGTTTCCTTCAGAATAGTTATACTGAGTCACAATAGCAAAACCATCCACTATTTCATTTTGAAATAAAAGGAAAGTAATGCAAAATAGTGCACCATATCAGCTTTGAAGTGTGTAAAGATATGTCACCTCCTTAGAGGATAGTGAAGGATAATACGTTTAAATGCAGCTTTAGCTTCTGGCATTCTAACAATACATCCAATATTCTGACAGATAACAATAGTTGTATCTGTTGTGTGTTTTATCCATTAACCACTAAATCCCACTACTCGCAGTACGAGTGTGCTTCATGCTTGAAATCACAAAACAGTCAGGATTCTATCATCTTGCGCAGTGCTGGCTTTTTGTCCCTCCCGGCCACCCTATCCTGGACTGTCTCGTGACCGTCTCTGGCCAATCACAGCTGTGACTGCACAGGGATAACAACAAAACACAAATGCATCAGAGCGAGAATTCTAAAATAGTGTTTTTCGACTTATTTATTTAATGCAGTTTTTGGCTCAGTCACACGAAACAAAACGGGTTAGCGGTCGCAGAACAGCCGTTAGCTGTTAGCGACATTAACGCTAGCTTTTTGACAGGACGCTTCGATGTTTCAGGAACGTTAACACCGTTAGCTAGTTGTTGATGTTAACGCCATGGCTAATGACGCTACACACTGACGGCTCTGCCGAACTCTCAGGTCCTCTGCTGAGATATGGAGGCTCTAACATGCTAGCACCATGTTCAAGAATGTGTTCGGCTCAGGGTTCCTGGTGAGGACAGCTCATGTGATTCTGACATGGGTCATCACCCTCATACTCTTCCTGCATGATACAGGTAAGCCTGTTTATAACACTATAACGTTACTCTGAGGAGGAAAGCTACTTAATGTTAAGTGAGTAACTTATAAACCATGCTTTATACAATAAACCTGCCTGAGTATGAGCCTGGTATCTGTCAGCAGGACTGCAGTGTGTCTTATTGAGTAAACACCGTGTTGTGTGCGTGTATGTAGAGCTGAGGCAGCAGGAGGAGACGGGGCAGCTGGTCCAGCCGGTTCTGTTCGTGCTGCTGGTTCTGGGCTCGGTGCTGCTCTACTTCGCTGTTTCCCTCATGGACCCCGGCTTCATCCTGTCTGAGGACAGAGACCTGCAGGTGCTTCATGACCCTCACATGTATCTCCACCCACACAGTCTCAGTGTCAGCAGTGAAAGAAGCCGCTGCTTTGACTGGGAAAGGCAGCCAGTAAATGTTGCTGGTTAAAATAAGGTTTGATAGGGACACATGTTTAGGGGTTCTAATTGTAAATTATCTTAATCATAATTTGCAACCAAGGGCTGAACATTTAAACAAAAATATTAACAGAATTGTAATATGGACTAGTCCAAATAGCAGCAAGCACAATATTTGGTAAAGGCAAAATATTTGAAAATATGTGAATGAAGGATTTCATCACCTTTATGAGTCTCAATTATGTTAAGGGGTGCTTTTTCTGATAGGCCATGCTTGAACTGAAATGTTTTCTTGTGTTGTTTCAGTTCACGCTGGGAGTGACTGAGGAGCAGCAGGACATGATCCCCCCCACCACCAAGTCCCTGAGACAGCGGCGCTGTGGACACTGCCTGCTGCAGGTACGCCTCCCTGACATGAGGCTGATCAGAATCAGAACACTTCTATATGCATTCACACAGGTTTTGATCAGAAATAAACGATTTGTATATCAATGACTCACCTCATGTTTGCATGAATTCTTAGAGAGAAACCGTCTCTAAGGTACATAAAGAATCAAGACACGTAAAAGAGTCTGAATTGAAATAAACTGTGGGCATCTTTAACAAAAGCGAAACTATATCAAACATTTGTTTGCACACTCAACACAAGTGATAAAGAATAATCGATGTCTCATGTATCCACTTGAATGTCTGCACTTCAGATTGCCCAATAATAGGACTGTTTATGCACAAAAGTCTTTGCAAATACTCAAGTCGCTACAAATGTCAGCATTCATACACTGAGGCTGCCTTGAACAAGTCCCCCTTGAACAAGTCCCCCC
>CALSBZ010040059.1:117943-128294 GCA_943591055.1 Gobionotothen gibberifrons | reverse complement strand
CCCTTGAACAAGTCCCCCCTTGAACAAGTCCCCCTTGAACAAGTCCCTTTAATCAAGAATTATCAATTATCAAATTATCAAGAGTGTTCACTGTTTTTGATTCTTTGTTCACTTTGGAGTTGTGCGTGGAACATTCTAAGTAACATGGAGTGAGTCATTGATTTACAATTGATCATTTTGTGGGTTAAAGGTGGGGTATGTAATTTTGGAGAAACCAGCTCGAGTGCGCTAGAATTTGAAAATACACAACCGGAAGAAATCTGCCCCTTCCTTACAGAGCCCCTCCAACACACGAATGCGCACATGACCAATGAGGGCACGAGATAAGTTTGTGCACAGATGGAAGGCTATCCAGTTATTTTAGCCGGGCCGGCTCAGATGATTGGTCGTGCTTTTTACAGCACTACGGCTTCCACAGATGTTTTTTTATGGATTTGTTGTCAAAGCACTTCAGATATTCATTGCTATCGGGATGTTAAGAGCATTCCATGGAATATAACAAGTGTATCTTGAGCCGGTTTCTCAAACTTACCTACCCCACCTTTAAATATTCTTATTTGAACTGCAACTTTCAAAAGAAATATAATATAATATTCTTATAATATATATATTTTAATCCTCAATTTGAGTGTGAAGGCGAGGTCTGGACTTTGGGGGAAAGTGGTTTGACAACTAAAACATTCAACTGAAGGGTCACTTACTAACCTTTTCTGGGGCTTTCAACCACATCTCACAGACGTTAGCTATCATTGCTCCGTTGTTAATGTATGGAACTGGATGATGTGTGTGAAGTGAAGCAAGGGCAGACAGAGGGAGATCTGGGGAAGAGCATCTTGTGAAGTAGTAATTTGAATCTAAAAGCTATTTCTGAGCCTGTGGGACTGATGGCCTGTACGTGGCAGTCATTTGTCATGTGTTGTGCATCCAGTGGAGCTCTTCGGGTGACACCTGAGGTTCTACAGTACTTTAACATGAGTGGTATAGAATGACAGAGGTGTTGCTAGGCAGCACAGTTACACAGCTGTACTTCCTCCTGAACTCAGAGCGTCACATGACACAGCGCCATAGGTATTCAGTATGACTTTAGCCGCGTTCACACCGAGTACTTTTCACCCGTACTTTTCGCGTTTAGTTCCGTTAATACCCCTGATGTTGCGTTCACACCAAAAAAATAACTAAGTGCCGGGAACTTTTCACCCCAGTTTTAGCGCCTGCTGAGAGCAGGCACTTTCCTGTGGAAAAAAAGTACCCCAGTTCTGATTGGCTGGGCGATTGCAAACCACGCCCCGTAAAAGTCTGAAATGTTTTGGAGAGCCGCCATTGTATTAGCATTATTAGCATTAGCATTAGCCCCGCGCAGAAACGCAGAGAGACTAACTTATGACAACACAAAATAAAACATGGGAGCGGTGGAGATGAGGAGGTGTCGGCGTTCTGGCCGTTTACTCGGAAGGCTTCAGTAGAAGCTGCTGGGAGTCCCAGCAGATTCTACTGAAGCCAGTCCCCAACTCCGGGGACTTCCGGCCGGGGATTTTCGGCGGCAGTATACGCCGTGAAGTTGTTTGCGGCCTGCCAGTAAACCCAAAGCAGAAGAAGAAGAAGTGACGTCCCCCAGGGACTTATTTCCGGTGTGAACGCTATCTGTATTTAGTGCCCTGGGGTATTAAGTGCCGCGGCACTAAGTGCCGGGAACTAAGTACAGCAAAGTACTCGGTGTGAACGCGGCTTTGAGATTCAAAGGTTTGTTGTCATGTCTTAGACACAACTGCGGTGTAGTTATGCAATGAATTAAAAACGTAGGCCTCATGTTCCTCAACAGTGCAACAGTGCAATAACAAGACAAACATTTGTATAAGAATAAAATAAAATAGTCAGAAATGTCTGTATGAAGTCTCTAACCTGTAACATCCAAGCTACTTAAAGCACAGCCCATCATCCAAACTGAAGTTGAAAGATTTGAACCTGATATTATTCTCAAATGATTGTCAGGTCTTTAAATACCAACACACACAAACAACAAACTAATCAGACTGAGATGTATTTTTAAATTTTAAATGAAGCGGTAGAGAAATGCCTTCCTATGTAGAGGTCATTATTCCAAACTAACCATATCACATTTAGAGCCACATCAACTTTGACAGAATTGAAAGAAATTTGAGAAAATGCACTAACTTTGAGTTTTTAGACGCTTTAACAGCAGACAATGTGTTTAAAATATAATGAATACAAATCCTATGGCTCTATGGGAACAACAACAGGTCTACTGTGTACTGTGTATCCTGCTCCAGTGAGTCCCAAGCTTGCATCATGGATGGATGGAGAGCCACGGGGAAAGTGTTGCTGATGTAATGCAACAAAAAATACACCTCAGATATAAGGGCAGGAACATGTTGAGCCTTTCTCCAGGTCGATATCTGTTTTAAATATTCCAACTAAGAATAATCCAGGTGCTTTTTGAATAGGTCAGACATATTTCTGTGTTTTCTTTGCCGTATGCAGTGTTTCCTGTCCTCACACTGAGATAATCCTCCTTTATTCCTGACGTTTGTTTTCTGAGGGTGTGGAGCCTTGAACCCTGGGAACAGATCTCTGCAGCGCCCTGGATATTCTGTTAGAGAAGCTTTCTATGGCAGGACTGTGAAACAGAGACATCATGTTAACTGTCTTCAGCCCCGGACTCATCACAACAGTGGCATCGAAAAAGCAGCTAAACTTAACGCCTGCACTCAAAGTGCCATGAATGTTCATTTTATTCAAATAATGATGTTTCCTCTAAATGACTCTAAGCAGCAGCCGATGCGGTCGAAGCACTGCCAGACGTGTCAGCACTGTGTGCGGCGCTACGACCACCACTGCCCCTGGATCGAGAACTGTGTGGGGGAGAGGAACCACCGCTGGTTCGTGCTCTACCTGGCTGTGCAGCTGCTGGTGCTGCTGTGGGGGGTGCACATCGCCTGGTGAGCACACACCCTCACACCACCTCCACACTGAGGCCTGCTGCATTAGGACACAAACCCTTAAAAAAAACATTCTAGTCATTATTGAGATCATGATTTTTTCAAAACAATACCCATTGACATTCATTGATTTAAAAAAACAAAACAGCGTTTTTAACAGCGTTATTTCTCAAACTTTGAATATCATTCGACTGAAAACCAAACGATGCATTACAGTGTCTGCAGCCGAGAACCAGGGACTCTCTGCTGGTGCCCTCAATCTAAAGTCTGATCTTATATATATATATATATATATATATATATATATATAAAAATATATATATATATATATATATATATATATATATATATATATATATATTCAATCCAATCATCCCAAGTTCTGTTGAATATATTATAAATGTTGTATAACATCAACCCTGTCCTAAAGCTTTTAATGTATCTTTCTATTAAGATCCTTTTTTACACGCAGTGAACAATATCCTGAACATGTACTCGTCTTTTACATTCCATTTCCCATGTTCATTGTCCCCAAGTATAATGTGTCCAATGTTAGGAATTATGTTACTGTCAAAATAGTGGCCATAACCTGGAAGGGATCTGCTTTCTTTGTTCAAATGATCTAAAAGCCTCTCATCGCGATATGTTTCTGTGCTTGTGTTACAGTATATTTTATCCACGCTCTCCAAGCTAAGGAGGAAGTTGTTTTCCTTTGTGCTGAATAATCTGTCCAATGTATCCACTGATAACACAATATTGGCCTCTTTTCCCCACCCCTCCTAATGCAGTGTGCCCTGAGAGATCGTCAAGTGTGCCGTGGGAAATTGTCCAATTTCACCTAATATTATTTAGTTGCTGAAGATAATTTGCCATTGTTGAGCGTCAGTGCCTAGAACGTAGTGGCTCTCTAGTAGACCATCCAGGCCAGTAGGTAACAGTAAGGACCTTGTTGATTAGTACAGTAGAGTGTAGTGATGCGTGGGAGAGGAGAACTATCTAGGCAATTCAGTTATGGCTGAGAAAAAAACTGAATATATCTGCACTTTCCTTGTTGTTCGGAGTTTGAGTCTTTATGGTTTTTGCACTTATTGCACGTCTTGGATAAAGGCGTCAGCTAAATGACATGTAACAGCGATGAATGAATATTTGAAAAGGAACAATTCTGACTGAACCGGGTCCTGGAACCAACTTTGAACCAAGATGAAGAGCCTAGTAGGCCTAGATAAGTTGTGGTCAAAAGAAAGAAAAAAGCATTGAGCTCGAGGCCATACAGCAAAAGTTATCTTTTGTTTGGATTTACTGCAGGGCAAAAAGGCCTTCCTAATGTACCCTTTAGTTGTGTAGTCTGGTGAGTCACACAGCTCTGTTGTGTCCTCAGGACGGGCTTCAGCGCGGCCCCCAGCTGGCAGCAGTGGCTGCGCTCTGACGGGGTTCTGCTGGCGGTGGCCGTGCTGCTGGCTCTGCTCTCTCTCGTGGTGCTGCTGCTGCTCGGCTCCCACCTCTACCTGGTGTCTCTCAACACCACCACCTGGGAGTTCATGTCGCGCCACCGCATCTCCTACCTGAAGCACTGCGGCGCCGACGAGAACCCCTTCGACCGCGGAACCTTCCACAATCTGTGGGGTTTCTACTGCGTGTGGGGGACCGTGGTGTGGGAGCAGGTGTACTTCAGGGAGGGCAGCGACCAGGTGTAGGAACACTGACAGAACAACTTTTGGGTTTGGGGATCCGACAGTGACCACAACTTTGTGGAATGAACTCTTCCTGTTACTCTGTCTGCCAGCTCTTCGAGTCCTAATGGACCCGGACATGTTGAGTACACCAAGTTTTATGTTAGAAATGTATAGTAGGGTCCCCAGCACATAGAAACTGCTGGATGCTAACTTACATATGTTGGGCAATTTTGGAGTGGTTCTGGGGCTGATTGAGGATGCTGAGTCCATTTCTGACATTTCCAGGATCAACCATGGCAATCTTAACCAGAAAGTGGCCATATTTGTACTCGATTTGTTAAGTTTTAGCTAATGCTAATTGTGCAAATTGCCCAACATATGCAAGTTAGCATCTGACAGTTGCTATGTGCTGGGGACCCTTCTATACATTTCTAACATAACACTTTTGGGTACTCAACATGTCTAGGTTCACAGAGCTGGCAGCTATTCTATGTGTGCAGTTTACCTTTTATATTCCCTGTTCCTGTTTCCTCTCAGTGATAATGGCTGCAGTGTTGCACTGTTCCTGTTCCCCCTCATTCCCCCAAGTGGCTGTCAACAGATAGATGTCTCGCGTGGACAACCGCTTACCAGCACTACAGCCTTTATTTAACAATTGTTTACAACCATTCAAGTATACAGTACCATGTCCACAGAGACAGGTACCTAACTGTGATTCTGCTGACTCATGCTTGCTGTTTATTTCCCACATTCACCCCCTCCCCTCACTCCTGCATACTCCTCTGGAACATTGATGTGAACATCTCCTGGAGTACTTGTGTTCTTACTGTGAAACATTGTAAACATGACTAATGGACTGTTAATCATTTTTTAAGTTTACTTTAATACATGTCCAATATTGTATAAACATGTGATTAATATATATACTTGTTTTAGGTGCATGTGTAGACTATCCAGATTCCTATCTGTGCACTCATCCTGATCAACACGTTGGAGAATACATTTTGTACGTTTGTTTTTATTGTGGATATCTTCTTTCTGTTTTTGTGATTAATTGCTGAGTCATGTGTATTCTGCACAGAGGTTTTACAGGGTCCAGTTGCTTCTAAAGACAAACCTGATCTTTCTATTTTCAATAGTTTGAAGTGAAGCTAGTGAAAGTGTGCTGAATTGTTCCTAGCATTGAATCCATGATGTACAGAATGACTTTCAATGGACAGCATTTCAAGCTATTTTATATTGTACATCCTTTTGAAACTATTTTGAATGAGAAAATGTATTGACATTTGTATATGGTTATTTGAATGGAGTGACTGAATGAGTACTGTGGAGCAGCAGTACATGATGCTATGTCTCGTGCAATAGGAACCTGTCGGACAGCAATACTTGTGATGCTGAGTTCAATGTACAGCAGTAGTGTTGGATACATGCATTACCTCCATATGGACTGACAGCTCTGGTTTATATTAATTAACATGTAATCCATGTTGTGTACTTCTGAATGATATGCAATGTTTTTATAGCTTTGAAATGACTATCTACACATGGATAAATAAATGTTTAATGAAGAGTTTTCCAGCAGACTTAGTTATTCATTTATATTTCCTTCTAGTTGTTCACACTTTACACATAGGCTGGTTTATTCTATATAAACATTTTCATTATGATTGTATTCTTTTACAAAAGACAGTTGTATTGATGGAGAAATCTGCAAAAAAACTTCAGTTGACATATGTGCTATTTCATTATGTGACATCCCAACACATTAGAGGTTAACAACAGATGGACGTATATGCTTCTGTTACACAGCAAAAGGTCAACTGCTGTGCAACAGAATGTAATGCTTTGGCCTTTAGGGACAAGTCTCTTCATTAAGATCACAAACATTAACACTTAAGTGCTTTGGATTGAGAAGTGGAGAAGTGTTCATTTGTAAAAAGTGCACTGATTCCATGCAGTGTGAACTGTTAACGCTCAGCCTTCTGATCCTACCGCTTCATGATAGAAATAGTCAGCATGATCAGTTCAAAATGAATTTGGCAGAGACAAAACATGTTAAAAAATCGTTTCTGTATCATGAAATCCAACTCAGCAGGTGTGAAAAGGAGTGAGTTGTGCAGCGTGTGCAGGATGGAGCCACGGACAGCCAGAGTGATGGCACCTGGAACTGCGGACAGGAAATCGGCACAAATGTAGTTTCTCAGCTTCCAATGAATCAGAAGCACTTTATGGCCAATACAAGTTGTTGTAAACACGTGGCAGCACAGTGTCTTCGGTCAACTCATGGAAGAGAAGTCAAAGTCAGCAAAGATGTCCTGCTGCCCGGCGGTGAGGATGCAGGGGGTGTGTGGGGGGGTGAGGACGGGCTTGAGACGGGTGAACTCCTCGTCAAAGTTACTGACGTCCTTCAGCGCTCTGATGACCGGCAGGAAGGGGGGCTTCAGCTTCTTGGCCAGCAGAGCGCTCCAGTCCATCCCCTGTCCAAGAACACACAGTCAGCTGACAGCAACCATTCAACATCTACATTCCTGTTATCTCTGGAACGGCACATTCAAGTTATCTTTGGACTGAGATTCATCTATAAGTGATTCTACCATATATCATTCTTTAACTTAGTTTATCTGCAGTGAACACGATAGGTCTACACTCAGGACGGCACTTCAAAGCTCATGACGATCTCCATCTCTTCAAATGATAGTTCCAGTGCTCCTGGCACTCACACGTCCACTGCTTTTATCTGTTTGCTTTTTTATAACTGAGAATTCCTCTGTTTTCACTTCTACTGCTCGCTTTAGCCTCTTCATCCTCATGTTAATACATGTGAAGTCATCCTAATGGATCTCTTTCATTTGAAAATCATTTCCCTCAGAGCTTTTAGTTCCATCAGGTCTCTTGCTAATGGAAACATAACCCATGTGATCTGATGACAAACTAACCAACTCTTTGTCCACAAGTCCAACAGTTGTCTCCTAAAAAGGTCCTACGTTTCCCCCCACCAAGTGAATCAACTGTTCCTGCTTGGAGACAGCTGTTGGTTTGCAGATGGAGCGCTAAAGAGCAGCTGCCCAGAGACATGTTTAGTAAAGGAAGAGGAGAAGGAGTGTCAGAGTGAGGAGGTCAGCAGCTCCTGGATCCTCACCTGAAAGAACTTGTGTCTTTTGATCTCCGAGGCGTCTCCCTCTCCCCCTCCAAGTCTCATCTCAGGAGCTTTCTGCAGCAGCTGGAAGTCAGAGAGAGAGAGCAGAGAGCCGTCAGTGCACACAGCGCTCACATCAGGAGAAACCTGGAGGGAATATGTGATAGGAAGCCAACCTTCTGCATGAGGGACACGGCGTCAGGGGAGAGGAAGCGGGGGAAGCACACGTCATCGTTGACGATGCTGTCGAACACCTCCTCCTCATCGTCACCGGGGAAAGGAGACTGGGGAACAGAGAGCAGATGAAGAGGTGGATCACCTGAGTTACTGTGAGGGGACCGGAGATAAACACAGGACACACTTTTAAAAGCAGTCTACAGATGTTGGCAAACATTGCTGCACTTCCTGTATATTAAAAGGAGAGGGTCACATTTGACCAGTCCGTCTTAAATCACATGTGCATAAACACATTGAAATAGTACATGATCGCTGTTCTTGTTCTGTCAGCAAAGAGATCCCTCCTTCCTTCATTCCAGAGTCCACAGTTCAGAACTCGTGATTTCTGAATCCATGTTCAATATGTAGTTGAGGTTCTACCTGCAGCTTGCCTTTTCTCTTTTTTAAATAAGCTTTATTAATTGATTATATTTATTCATTTTGTCCTATGTCTTCCTTTATGTTACCGAGAGGGATCATTATTTCTTTTATTATTATGATCATACCCATTTCCCCTCCTCGTGTCCCTTGAACTGTTAGTTGTTGTGCTGCCTGTGGGCAAAGAGGTCTGGCCTGAAGAGGATTTCTTGTTCTCTGTGTTCATTTGTGATGCGTCAGCAATCTGGGCCGGATTGATCCAGAATGAGATATCTTCTCAAACTTAGTTGAAATTATTTGATGACTAGGTTGCATAATATTTATAAAAATATGAAAACGTGTACTAACTAGACCATAAGACAGGGATCTGTATCTGTTGGATGAGCAGCTGTTTGCATATCTCCGTAAAGGACGTCACATGTCACCGTGTTATTAGAGAGCCTGGTGCTCCCTGAACAGTTCCCTGCTTTGCATCGCATCCTTCAGTTTGTGATTATTGGAGGTCTGTACTAACCTCCCCCACCAGCATCTCATAGATGAGGACCCCCAGCCCCCACCAGTCCACACTGCGGGTGTAGTTGTTGTCTGTCAGCACCTCTGGGGCAAGAAACTCTGGTGTGCCGCAGAATGTTGTGGTGCGATCCCCGTGGCCCATACCTGCACAGCACACACACACACACACACACACACCACTTATTAAAGAAGGAGACTGAAACAAAACAATGTGTTCACACTTCAAGCCTGCACACACAACCCTGTCCTCTACACTTCTGTTCCAACTATGATACGGATACACTGCGGACTTAGTGCCTTGTGCTGTAGGAAAAACGTTTACATGACATAAGAGAATGAGTTAGACTTTTACTGGAGCAATGTTCTCACCTTCTTTGCACAAGCCATAGTCTGCTATCCTGACAAAACCATCTGCATCCATCAGCAGGTTATCCAGCTTTAGATCCCTGAAGGACACACACACACACCCTTCTGAAGTGCAGCTAGGAACAACGTAGAAGTTTCCTGAAGCAGTCAGAGAAGGACTTACCTGTAAACGATGTTGTTTTGGTGTAGAAACTCCAGGCCGAGCAGCACACAGGAAGAATAAAACCTAAGAGAGACAGTTATTAATAGACGCTCCGCCCTGGATTTGGGCCTTGGTCCCTGATAGGAGTGTGTGTGCTCACCGCGCCTGCTTCTCTGTGAAGATGCTGGCGTGGATGTGTGTCATCAGGTCTCCTCCGGGGCAGTAGGCCATGACGAAGCACACGTGCTCTGCAGTCTGGAAGCAGCCGAACAGGTTCACCAGGAACGGATGCTGCGAGGTGTTGATCACCTCGAAGATCCTCTTCTCACACATCAGGCTGAACACACAAGTGGAGGGTCAAACATTCCTGAATGCTGGGTTATACACTTGACTTTCATTATGACTATACACCTTCACTTATCAAGAGCTGGTTATTAATGAAAATGCTGGGTCTTTGTATCACTCAGTTATTTATTATCATTTAAAAAGGGGCCCTTTTATGAGTTTAGGAGTTTCCCTCTCTGTAGTGTGTTCTATAGGTGTCTGTGCATGTAAATGGTCTGCAAAGGCTCAAATCCCCGTTCCCTCCAGAGGGTCTCTCTCACACAGCTTTTTAGGAAATGACGTAGCGCTGCTCTCATCTATGGACTCCGTTGTTTATTTCCGTAACATAGTGACATCACTATGAAACACTTGCACTTCCATTAGCTAGCGCTCCAACACATTGTACGTGATAGTCTAAGGGGCGGGACATCTGGAAGCGGTTGACCAATCACAACAGAGCCGGCCAGCTAACCAATCAGAGCGGACTGGGCTCTGGTTTCAGACAGAGGGTGAAAAGAGGTGCTGCAGCACAGGCAGTATGAGAAAAATAAAGAGCTTTTTGAACATTAAAGGATGGAGACATGTCACAGTGGAGACACTACTGATATACACCTGAACATCAGCAGGAGAGGACTCTTTAAAGTAG
>CALSBZ010040059.1:85160-101888 GCA_943591055.1 Gobionotothen gibberifrons | reverse complement strand
CCTGGCTGAACTCAGAGCTTCTTCCCCTCAGCTATCACCTGGCTGAAATCAGAGGAAATAGTGGATTCATTTTCTAAACTGCTGTTTGTAATGTTTATACTGCCTTATACTGTAAGTAATGTAAACAATTGTCAGATATACATATGTATACTATACTTAGGATCACCATGCACTTTGTCATGGCAATTGTGGTATTAAAGCTTAATAAAATGTAATCCTAATGAAATGTAACTTTTAACAAAGTGGTATCCTTTCAAGTGTTTTAAATCCTTATGTCTTAGAAGAACATTTGGTCTGTGTTCACGAGAGTAAGATGAAGGGTTTTGTGACAATACAGGAAAGACAGGGGGAAAGGAAGACATTTGCCCTCGGCCAAAAATCTGCGACACCCAATTGTTCTTTGTAGGGTTTGAGATTAGCTTCTTGTGATAGGGCGAGCACCTGGGCCCAAATGATGTTGTGTTTTCATGTAAATGATCTTTGATGTTTCCCTATAAGAGAGTCTGTCACACACAGAGCAGGATGCACTCAGAAGGAGTCGTCATGCTTGCAAGCCTTAAACAAAGTTCTTAAAAGACATATATATATATAAAATATATCGATATATATCGATATTGTGTTTCTTTGCACATTTGCCTAACTCATCATTTTCTCTAGACAGGAGCTGACTTTAAGTTGCTACTACAACTTTACCACTGTTTTGCACTTCTGGTTGGATGTAAATGACATGTTGTTGTCTTAGTACTTGTACTCTGTGCAATGACACTAAAGTTTAATCTAAATCGTAATCTTGCTGCTAAACTTGGCCCTGAAATCAAAAGGTAGCAGTATTAAAGCACCACATACTCTAGTAACATGTTCATTATTATCCTTTGTATCATAGTGTGTCAAAAAAAAGGTTTAAGCAGCAAGCAAAACATGAAGGATCCAGCTGTCACGGACCTCTGCCAGCACACGGCGGTCCTGGACCTTGCGCCCGCTCAGCTGCTTCACCACGTTCTTGGCTCCTTCTGCTACGGCCGATTCAATCTTCATGTGGTGCAGGAGTTCAGCCAGCCGCAGCTCCACAGCACCAACCATCTCCTCAGGCTGACCTGGGGCAGGGCGGAGCATCAACATAACATATAGTTCAAATCTGTCTTGTTATGCCAGTTAAAACATACTGATGGTGACTCAATGCGTCAGTATAGGGTAATACAGTGGCATCATTCAGTACATTCAATGTACAACCAATGATGAGTATTTTTTGTTAACTTTAGTATCGGGTATTTTTCCTTGAGTGCTGGTTGAGGCCAAAACAGGAAGTGTAGTGTGTGTGGTCAGATTTACCGAGGGCGCCGTCCACCCCGTCTCTGGCTTGGCTGACTTTGACAATCTGCATGCGCAGCAGCTCGATCTTAGTGCGGCTGTCCTGTAACATCTGCTGCGCTGTACTCACCATCTTCCTGTCCTGGAGAATAACAGCAGCTTAATGCATGTTGTCCAACACAGAGACATCGTGACACAGTGAAAGAGACCAGAGGAGGTGGGACCATTTTCTAAAATGTTTGAATTGTGGATTAGCCATTTTTTTGCAGTGGTCACACATTGTCACAAATTAGCAAAGTACTTGAAGTATAGTAGCAGCCATGCTTGAAGGCCAGTACATAACGGAGATGGCATGGGATGCAGTGGCTGGTAGCTCCATGGACTTGGCTATATTTAGTGCTAGTCCTCGCCAGAAATCTAGGTGTAGTCATGGACTCTGACCTGAGTTTCAACAGTCACATTAAAACAGTTACTAAATCAGCCTACTATCACCTAAAGAACATATCTAGGATTAAAAGACTGATGTCACAGCAGGATTTGGAAAAACGTGTCCATGCTTTTATCTTCAGTAGACTGGACTACTGTAATGGTGTCTTCACAGGTCTCACTAAAACATCTATTACGGCCCCTACACACGGCGGCGTGCGTTGTCGCTTGCAGGCAGGGGGGGGGCTGAAACTCGACCAACAACCAATCACATGAATCTCCCGCCCCAGACACACAAGCATGCGGTTTGATTGGCTAGAGCTTGTACTGGCATATGATTCGATTGGCTGACGCCTCCATCGAGGTGTCAAAAGTAGAACATTGCTCTACTTTTGAAGCGAGCACCGCGAGAGAAGCTACGTTTTGCTCCCACAATGCAGTTCGGCGAATCGTGACGTCACCGCATTCAAAGTGAATGGGCAGAAGCGTTGAAGCGGCAACGCATGCCGCCGTGTGTAGGGGCCGTCAGAAAGCTGCAGCTGATTCAGAACGCCGCTGCTCGAGTCCTCACTGACACTAAGAAAGTGGATCACATCACTCCTGTTCTGAAGTCCTTACACTGGCTTACTGTGTGTCAAAGAATAGATTTCAAAATACTGCTGCTGGTTTATAAAGCACTGAATGGTTTAGGCCCAAAATACATTTCTGATCTCTAAATGATGAACCATCCAGATCTCTCAGGTCTTCAGGGACTGGTCAGATTTCTGTCCCCAGAGTCGGAACTAAACATGGAGAAGTTCAGTTATTATGCTCACTACACTGTAACTTTTATTCATGTATTTTATATATTAGCTTGTTTTATGTTTATTATTATTTATTGTTTTTAAATGCCATTTTATAATATGTTTCCGCTGCACTATTTCTTAATGCTCTTAATGTTTTTCATTTTTGTGAAGCACTTTGAATTGACTTGTGTTAAAAGGCGCTATATAAATAAACCTGCCTTATGTCTCTTTCAGTCTGTTTCTTTTTACTGTAAGGCATATGACAGAGATTCACATTAACATGGTAGAAGGAGAGGTGGTGATTGGATTAGGCGCAGCAGGCTTTGGGAGGACTTTAGCCCCGCCCGACATCTTCAGAGCACCAGTGAGTCGGACCTGCCCCACCATAAAACCATAACAAATTGGACAAATATTGTCCTCTACCTTGACGGAGCTGTTGGTGTAAGTGTGGATCATGTTCTCAGCGCCCTGTTTGACTTTGGTCTCCATGGTGAGCTGTTTCTTCAGGGTTCTGACTCGACTGGCCGCAGGGGAGCTGACGTCCTCCCACTGACAGGAGTCTGCTGATGGGTTGTATTCCTCCTCCAAACAACCTGCATGAAAATAATAATACTAATCTTACGCGAAGGTTAAATGACTTTTTGTGATTGTACCATCTTTAAGTTACTCAGAGGGTGCAGTAAGGTACACTCACACATTCCTGACATGGCACGGGGCTTTTCTGTCAGCACAGCTACCACCTGCCAATCGACCTAGCCAATTCCAACATTTAGAAAATTCAAAGTGCCCTAAACTAACCAAACCTTTAATTACACATGTATCCATCCTGGATCAAATACAGTGCAAGGTGAGAAATAGGCAGGGGTGAAAAGGTAAGTAGAAGTACCAGAGTGTAGGAATACTCTGTTACAAGTAAAAGTTCTGCATTGCAAATTCTACTCAAGTAAAAGTACACAATTAATAACATAATAGAAAACCGAAGTACTCAGTATGCAGATTGGTCCACTTCAGAATAATATATATGATATGTTTTATAATGATTGATCATGAAAGTGTTCTCAAAGCTGGTAAAGGAGCAGCTAGTTTGAATGACTTTGTATACTGCAGGGTAGCTGGTGGATTTACTCCAGGTGGAACTAAAGTCTGATTTAACACTTGATTAGATTTCACATCATTCATCCAGATCTGTGAAGTAACTAAAGGTATTAAATACATGTAGTGGAGGAAAAGTACACAATATAACTTTGAATGGTAGTGGAGTAGAAGTACAAAGAATCAACACATTTCAATACTTAGGTGAAAGGCTTTTAAATATTTAATTTTGATAGCAAAAATAAATAAATAAAAATTGCCTAGCACATTGCTGCTGTAACAAAATAATTTCCCAATAAAGTATATTTCTATCTTCTATCTATCTATCTGTCCTAATGCTGTGAACATGCACACTATTCTGAGGGAGTGAGACACACATTGAGTAAACATTGCTTAATACTTAGATAACTAAAATAAGCAGGGATATCATGTGACATCTACACTCTCCACCATGATGTGTTTACTTACCTGTGGGGCTGTCCTTCTCTGTGGCCATGGACCTGGCGTTGAGCTCCTGCAGCTCCAGGTGTAGCCTCTCCAGCTTGCGGTTGGAGGCCTTCAGTTGGCCCTCCACATCGGCGGCGCTCTTGCGGTTGGTGATGGCCCGCCGCAGTCTCTCAGCAGCCTCCTTGATCTTCAACTCCCGCTGGATCTCCTGCCTGAGCAAGGTACGAGCGTCTTCCAAGCGCTGCTGGAACTCTGGGTCCAGAATGTCCGCCTCCTCCAAGCTCTGCAGGGTGTCACTCTGAAACACACAGCACAACAGCTTCACAATGTCTGCCCGCTGTGGATTTTACCAGCCATGATATTGTTTTTATTGTGTGTCCATTATGTATCCGCTTTGCTTATAATAAGCTAAATGGATACATACATTGACAACTGTGCAAGATACTGTCACAAACCTTACAGATGTGTAATTCACAGGGGTGTGTAGTTACTAAGTACATATTGCCAGACGCTGAAAAGCTTATACATGCATTCATACCAAGTAGGTTGGACTACTGTAATGCACTCTTCGCTGGACTTCCAAAAAAATCTATAGAAAAGCTGCAACCTATCCAGAACTCCGCCGCCAGGCTTTTAACAAAAAACGGAAAAATAGAGCAAATGATTCCTGTTTTATCTGAACTACATTGGCTGCCAGGGTCTCTTAGAATTTATTTTTAAATTATTTTACTGGTTTTTAAAGCTCTTAATGGTTTGTCTCCCATGTATCTCACAGTCTCCCTGGACGAGCCCTGAGGTCCTCTTCAGCTTTTGAAATATCCCTAAAGTCCATAAAAGCTTTTATCCACTGACTACGCTCTCAAACTGTGGAACACCCTACCAGGAAATATCAGAGGCCATCTCATTTCCTTTTACGTTGGTCTTTTAATATTTTAATCGTTTTACATTTGACCTCCTTGTGTCTCTTAACCTGTTAAAATATGATATGTTGTTGTTTATTGTGATGTGTGCCATCTTGTAAAGCACTTTGAGCTGCACGTGCTGTATGACAACTGCTATAAAAATATAGCTTTATTATTATTATTATTTACTCTCGTAAAATGTGGAGATAATTGTACTTGATTTGAGTATTTCCATTTGTTGCTACTTTGACTTCTACTCCACAAGAGGTAAATGGTGTACCTTTACACCACTACATGTATTTAATAGCTTTGGTCAAACATGTTAAATATGAAAATGTACAAAGGACAACTATCACACACGTCTCAGGTGAACTGAACATTGATTCTAATAAAGAAAGTGTTTAAAGTGTAAACTACACACAGGCTGTGTCCCCTGGTTGTCATCAAGCGGAAAGTCCTCTAAGTAGTGCTGTCAATGGACCAGCAACAATAAATGGCACAATGCCCCCCCCCCCCCCCCCCCCCCCCCCCGGATACATATCTTTGTAACTTACGACAACAACAAGCTAGCATTGTGAAATCAGCTGCTGAGAAAAGATTAGGGCTGAAACTATTTATCATTCTCACAATTCATTAACCTGAAAATCTGGTTTTGATAAATCATGAAGTCTATTGTCATGTAGCTTCACCAGCTCTGAGTCCAAAGAAACATATTCAAATGTTTTGATTAGCTCGACCAACAATGCAAACCCAAAGAGATGTCATGTAAAATCATGTAAAACACACAAAGCAATGCATCTTCTTAATTAAAAAGCTCAAACCAGAGCATATTTGTCATTTTAGCTTAATTCTGAAACTAAAATGGTTAACTGATCACAACAAATGTTGCAGATTGCATTTTCAAATGATTTTTTTCTCATATTTAGTCAGAATACAGACTTTGATTTCATTAATCTTGTGTTAAATCACTGTCAAACACAAGAGACCTGGAGTGACACACGCCGTCTTTCTTCAAATGTAATCTTTCAATAATGTAGCCCAACAAACAGAACACCATTCAGCTGCATCGCGTTGTGGATAAAGCCTAACCATCAGAATCATAGAATGCCGATTTGCACAGCTTTGTAAATATTAACTAGAACTACTTGTTTTTGTATTGACATTATTTTGGAGTTGCCAAATATCCCAATATGCATTGGACATGGGGTCTTCAACTCCTCAAACAATATTTAAACTGAACTTATTTGAATGTATCTTCATTCTAGATAGAGCTAGTGTAAATAGATAGTGACTGAAGTCTTGCCATTGAGTTTGATAGAATATGCGATTAAAGATATTCACTTTTGGAAGTTTGGATTGATTCTGGAACCTCATATTTAGATGGCTAAAGTTCAAATAAGAATAAATGAGCACTGACTCTGTATGTTACTCTAAAATAAATGATACAGTAAAACATGATTATGTAAAAAAACACATTTAACCCAAACGCCTTAATAAGATATATTTACAATAGGCCGTTTATTAATCAGGTTTCGCTCTTTTGTTTAATGGTTTATGTTTTCATATGAACTTCTCAAGAAAAGAATCAAATGAACAATAAGTGATCTAACTGGTCCAAATTGAATTCATAAGACTTGCAACATCATAGTACCAGAATAAGGTTACATCAAAGGGGCTAGACGGACACTTTATTGATCTCAAATTGGGATTTTCTTTTTTTACAGCAGCAGTGTTGAGGGATTAAAATATTTAAAAAGGTGGAATAAAGGGTTAAACATAATACAACAAAAACAATAAACAACAAATATAAACATATATCTAAAATATAGAAGAAATATAGACTTGTACTACTGGAGCAGAAACATATACACAGGACAGTATATCAATTACAGATGTGCAAGGTAGCTGTTGTGCAAATTGTTCATGGTTATAGAGGGAGAAACTGAAACTATGGGGCAGTGAGTTCAGTAGTGTTTGCGATCACTTGATACAAAGCCCAATTACTTTTACAAACAATTAACTAACACCAAGTATAAGATCAACACTCATGTGTTACTGACTGGTCAAGCTAAGAGTCAGGTGTTGAGGTAGGCTGGCTCTTTGTTGGTATTAGTATCATCTGTTCATGCCTTTATCTATTATGTTCTGAGGACACGCCTACTGTCAATCAAAGTCACTTCACCTTTTTCTGTCCTAGGAAGTGGTGTCAAATAACCCAATAAAAGCCAATAAACCATTTTTACATCGCAGTGACCAATGGATGGTTCAAAGTGTATTTATTGTATGTAACTGTCCCTATGGGAAATAACACTTTATGTATTATTATTTTTAAATAGGCCAATACAAAATCACCGATAACACTCATTTTAATAATGTGTAAAATTATAAGTTAACATTCTATTCAACAATTCATATGTTTTCAACATAAACAAAGCAGAAAAGGCTTGTAAAGCAGAGAGTGTACCAGCCTGGAGATAAGCAGGTTAGGTGTCAGATATTAAACCTCTGGAGGGGAAGACATGTCGAGGGGCTGCTAATGCTTACCATGTTTTCTTTTAATAAAACTGAGACTTTCAAATAGTAAGCTACAGTTGAACATTAGTTAGAAGTGTTTTCTGACAAACTACATCCCATCATCCACATAATACAAAGACAGAGGAACTATGAGGAGAGGCAAACCAGACAAACAGGAAAATCAAGAGCGGCAAATCTGCCAAACTAGCTATGGTAATTTAACTGTCAACCGTCCTTGGTTAATAATAATTCGTGTGTAATGTTGGCACCGAATGTCTCCATGAAAACTCCACTTCATTTGACAATTTAAACAAGCAGTGTCATGTCAATGTACCTGTAGTGTTAGACCTGACATGGTGGCTGTCAGGTGTCTCTGCCCGCCGCCGGGCTGCTGCCGCTGCTTCGGGCCGGACGCTCGGTGAAAGAGCTCCGAAAGGACAGACACGAGCTGCTGAGCTACACTGACAGCGACATGCGAAATTAAACGTCTGCTAAGGCTGGTCACAGGCGCTGCGTGGCAGTGTACTTCTGTTCATTGTGGAAACAAATCTGAGGAAAAGTTTGAACTGAGTTAAGATGGGGTTCGACGCAACACTGACGTCAGCAGACGGCGGCTAGATTGGTTGGCTGTCGATAACGACTGAGACGCTCCAAGAACCAATCACATTTGATTATTCAATGCACCTGCCGAGGTAAGCATATGCATTCACGGAGACACTGGGAAGGCTTCTCAATTCTCTAATTTCCCCTCCTCGACTCCTATCCTCGTGTCTTAGTCCCGCCCACAGGAGATGCGAGCAGAGGAGTCGAGGAGGGGAACCGAGGAGAGAGGAGGGGAAGCAGCAGGCGTTTAGAGAAATGAGAACTCCTCTCCTCTGAGCGGTCATTTTAAAGAGACGTCCGTTAATGATGACAGGAGGCACAGCAGCCCTCTGTCTGATGGACAGATGTGTTCATGATGACTTATATATACTTTTAATTCATTGACAGTGTGGTATAATGAGACAATAACAGGCTACAGATGCGGACATATACACACACATATATTTATATAAATATATACAATTTCAGAATCAAACAAGTATGAGAGCACTCTCTTAATAACGTAACACAATCAGAGACTGGATATATCAGGGCCGGTTCGGAGCTGGAGCTTGGTTTTCGTGTTCACACCGCAGCGGAGCAGCCTCTTAGCTCCGGAATCCGGTTCGTTTCAAGCACCAAAAAATTGTCCGGCCAGAGCAAAAGCACCGCATACGTCACGCTTATGTCGAGGCGGGGGCAGAGACAGGATCAACTCCTGAACAACAACAAAAAAAACGCGTTTTATCCAGTTTGTACACAACGATGGAGAAACTTAACAAGAGTTTCAGTGTTTCTGCCATAGACTGTATATATAAAGCTTTCTGCTCATGGTGAAGCAACGTGTCTGCGTGTTAAGGTGGAACCTGAGCATTCACGTTGATCACCTCTCATTATAACTAATTATAAATATATAAATATTAAACTTTACTTCACGTGTTCATTTGAGAACAGCTGTTACATACCTGGGTGAAGGTTACAGTTCATTTAAATGAAAGATAGAACGTTACTCCACACTCATGGTTCAGTCCACCTTAAGAAATAAGACCGACCTCGGAAGCAGTTGTGTTTTAAAAAAACCTTTATTGACACGAGTACACTTTTTTATAAGAATACAGTCTAAACCACAGAAATGACTCCAGAAAAGCTGCAGATAGAGCCATAAGAAATGAATGCAACTGATTTCATCCGCGCAGTTTGGCTTTATGAAGCAGGCACGCAAATGGTTACGTCATGACGCAAACGATGACGCAATGACGCATTACCAGTGGACTCTGGCCGGTGTGAAAAGAGCCAGAGCTAAACCGAAGAACCGGTTCTGAACCTGAAAAGCTCTAACACGGAGCTTGAACCGGAGTTGCGTTGATGTGAATGAGGTGAAGACAGGAGCTGATTGGTGGTCCTGCTGTAAATTCACAGAGGGCCAGCTATAGAGAGGCGACGTCCCTCCCCTTCCGAGGGAGCTCATGGGACCCCGGAAGCGGAGAATTATACATTGAAGTCAATGGAGAGAGAAAAGTTATCTTTTGATCCCGTTTGAATTGTGCCACGAATGACACATATGATGTTTGTCAATCTTAAACAATAATTTCCATGTAAAAAAAGTCACAGTTTGTCGTAAAACTGTTGAAATATAAGACTATGAAAAATACGCAACTAGAGACTACAAATCCCAGAGTCGCGTAAGTCATGTCATAACTGATGTCACAATTGTTTTCCTCCACCAAATAAGAGATAGCTAAGATAAGATAACTTTAACAAGATGCCTGTGTGCTTAGGTTGTTATCATACCAGCAATGGGTCTTGCTCGTTCTTTCGCTTCCCGTCTGATGAAAGGACCAGGAGTGGCTGGATCAAGTTAGCTATCTAGCTAGTAGCAAGCACGTTAGTTAGCATTACAGCCTTGTCATTTTTATTAGCCTTAACATGAAGTGACATTAAGTAACCCAAAATGTTAAACAGTAAGGTAGTAGTCATATTTCGTGAACCCTTTGAAGAGTACTGTCACCGGTGTGATCATTCTATAATACACCTTTAAGCCCGGGGGAGAAATGCTAACGCTAACGCTACATTAGCATCTGCGATCTTTTGTACTTCACATTTGGTCGTAATAAGGGCTTGAACAATTGGCCCATTTGGTCGTATGAGTTGGAGGACTTGTTGGTTGTTTTGTGTGGTAGAGGGTCGCTTTCATTGATGCGTTTTGAACCCCCGGGCCGTTGTTTTGATATTCCGCTGAAGTATACGCTGTGACGTAATAACTCTTTTTTGGAAGGGGTGGGGTTCAGAGGGCCTAGGTATAAAACTCACGGCTCGCCACTGTGAGTGAAATATATTATACACACTGCTCTGCTTTCTGCACGGACCTCACAGCTGTTCTCACTGTAAACATCGCTTCACGATGAAAGCAGTTAATAAAATAATATCCAGGGGATGCATGCAGAGCTGTCATTGGCCATGCGTCACAACTCTTTGAAACATCACTGTTGCCGGAAATACATCCGCGGAGGAGCCGTGGAGGAACCATCAGTGTATCCTCGATTATAGCTCCTCCAGAGAGCCTCCACGATGCTCGATGCTCGATCAATTAGAGGATTGAGAAGCCTTCTGGGTGTTTCTCAATGTCGAGGAAGGCTGCTCCAGAGCCACTATTTCAAGCATACTACGTCATCGAGTGCCGCCGAAGGACTGTTCCAATGTCCAACATACTTGGAATTCTACCGAGGCTGGCGTACTTCGAGGCTAGTAAGGATTCTTGCCTCGCTTCTGAAGCAAGTGACTCGGAAGACATGTGCTAAGCAAGCGTCCTCGACATTGAGAAACACCCTGTGGCTGCGTCTCACTTCGGTTATTTTTCATTTCCTTGCTCCTCGGTCTCTGTATCACCGGAAGTTGATTTGTCTGCGCCATCTCGAGTAGCGTCCCAATGAAGGAGCGATAACGGAGGAGCGATAACGGAGGAGCGATAATCGAGGAACTACCAGACCATCCTCCGGTGAAATCCTCAGACACTCGCCCCGCCCCCTTACTGTGTATCGCTCACTGATTGGACGATGCAGTGCATGCACTGATCTGATGCTTCTTTTTTCGTTTTACATTTTCATTTATTGTCATTTCCATTCAGTCAGTCATTAAGTGCTATTTAAAATATTAATTTGATACATATCCACACAAACAGAGTGGATTCAAGTTGCATTGTCGCTAATTCGTTTTGCTACCTTTATTTGGTGTTTCAGACAATAGTTGTGGTTTCTGTTTTTTTGTATTGCAAGTTTAGCATATGGTAAAAAGTTTGAAAGTGAAATTAGGCAAAGAGTCGGCTGAAGAGCCCGAAAGGAAACTAAGGTTGACATCAGGAAATCTGAAGCGAAAGAAATATCTGGATGGCATGGAGAAACCCAACAGGCACAACCATGCTGTGGTGGACTACATGGGGATATACAGATGACAATGACACCGAATATAGTATGGAGGTTAGTCAGGAGGACAGGGATAGACTCGAGAGAAAGAAATCTGATGATAATCTGTAAAAAATGTGGTTCATAGAGAGAAGGAAAATAAGGTAAAGGAAATCGGAAAATATATAAAGTGATCAGAGCAAGCTGTGTGGAGAAGGGAAGTAAATGCAACAAGGGAGTAATTTGGGGTATACCGGTTGAAGTCACCATTGAGGAAATAAAGGCAAACCTTAAGGGAGGCCTTCACAGGGGGGGTGAAAACAGTCAGTGAAAGTGTACTACTGGAATTTGAGGAAGAACTCCTCCCAAATAAAGTTACACTTGGTTACATGACCTACCTACAGTGGTAGTCCAAAAACCATTAAGGTGCTTTAAATGTCAAAGATTTGGTCAAACTGCTATGACATGCAAAGGGAAAAAGGGGCGCTAGATGTGGGGAGGATCATGAATATGAACAATGTGGGAAAGGGGTCCAATGTAAGTGTTGTAATTGTGGAGGCAACCACAGTGTGGCATATAGAGGATGCAAAATAATGAAAAGAGAGGGGCAGGTCCAACAGGTCAGAGTGCAAAATATGATGACATATGCAGAAGCTGCCAATATGGTGAGTCAGAGGAGAGAGAGAGAGATACAGGAGACACAGATGAACAAAGGCAACAACAAACAGCAAGGGAAAACTAATGAAGGTGAAGTGTTGATTGACGTGAAGAGATTAGTCACTTTCATAGCGGGAGTGATAAATGCCACAATGGAAACAAAATCAAAGACTGAAATAATACAAATAATAATTAAAGCAGCAGCGAATCATCTGAACATAAATTAACTAGCAGGAAAGGAGGTTAGAAATGATCTCAGTGCTCAGGGTTAGGTTAGTATATGGTTCGTTTTCTACAATGGAATGCAAGAAGTTTATTGGTAAACGGACAGGAGCTTAAAACATGCATACATCAGTTACCCAGTGTACCGGAAGTAGTTTGTGTACAAGAATCATGGCTAAAACCAAACTTGGATTTCAGAATTTCCAGTTATTCTGTTGTTAGATGTGACAGGGAGGATCCGCTACATTTGTTAGAGAGTACCTGCCATTCAGGTGTATTAGCAAAGGAATTGGGCAGGAAGAAATAAGCAGTAGAAATATGGATAAATGATGAACTAATTCACAATCATAAACTATTATAACCCATGCAAAAAGATAGATATTGATAGCAGATTCAGGGACAACATAAAAAACAAATGTTTTGGTGTGGGGATTTTACTTCATATAGAAAACTGTAAATAAGACAGATACAAATGGGGATGTAATAGAACAGCCAATGGAGGAAAATCACTTGGTATGTCTTAATGATGGGAGAGGGACACGGAGAGATGTTGATACAGGCAAATGCTCAGCAATAGATATGTGACATGGTGTCAAGAGAAGTGGCAGGGATTTGTGAATGGGAAATATGGGAAGAATCCACGGTAGGTAGTGATCAGTACCCAATATTTATCAAAATACATAGACACAGAGTAGAGGAACGTAAAGCAAAGTAGATTTCCAATAAAGCAGAATGGGATCGTTTTGAGTATTTATGTGAGATGGGAAAGACCAAACAAGGGAAGAGAATCCAGGGATTTACAATAATGGATTCACCCTTTACAGTACAAGAAATGAGGAGAGATATAGCAAAATCAAAACATCTCCATGTAAAGATCACATTTGTTATATAACGTTAAAACATTTAGGAGTGCAGACAGAAAGCAAACTTTTAGGTATAGTATATGGGAAGAAATAAAACGACCTACCAGTTGGAAAGAGGCAGTCATTATACCCATAATCAAGCCAGGAAAGGATCCGACTGGTCCAACAAGTTACAGGCCAATTGCCCTTACTTCACATGTTGGAAAAAGAATGGAAAGGAAGATCACAGAGAGGATAACATTCTATATAGAAAGCAGGGGATTGTTTTCACCCTACCAGAGTGGTTTTAGAAAAGGGAGGGGAACACTGGATCCAATCATTAGCCTAGAGACAGACATTAGGAAAGCACAAATTAAGCCATACAGCAGGAGAGAATTATATAAATATATTTTAGTAGAAATCAAGCTTAAGCAATAATATGAAAAAAACATCATGAAGGAATGGCAGAAGCAGTGGGATGAAGAAAAAAAAGGACGACTGTTTTATAAAATACAGGGAAAAGTGGGAGGTTTTAAAACACTAGGAAAGACAACTACAGAGTCTTGTAATAATTGTTTGCTCTGTAGTTTACGGTGGCTGAGAGTTGCAATTACAAAGTGTGAAACACTTTAACAAAGCTTGAGACAAATTTACATTTTCTAAAACAAAATTACATTAGCAAAACACTTTTACCAAAGAAAAAACTATTTAACATTAACAAAAACAAATTAACAAGATGCGAAACACTTTTACCAAAACTCAAATGTACAAGTGTCGAAACACTTTAACATTTCCCGAAACACTTTAACAAACAAGAGAATCAAACCGGAAAGGGAATGCCTGAGGTCAACTCAGCCGTCTCTCGCGTTCGCTTGGCCAAATCAGCAGCTCTTCGTTTTTGAGTGCGCAAGTAATCGGGCCTTTACGGTAATCGCCGAGAAGCGGCACTGACACTGCTTGACTCAGTCCTAGTTTGACTGCTACCAACAATAAAATGAAGTACTTTTAACGTGTACTTTTTGGGTAATACTCTCTCAAACTCCCGTCCTGAGTACAATAATGTATTCTGCTATATTTGATGAGGGATAAAATGATTTTTTGCATTAAGTTCTACATGAAATTGACACTGTTGGACTCAGTCAGTACTAAGTACTACTTGGACTACTAGCACAAGTACAATCAACTACTTTCACTGTGTACTTTTTGATTAATACTCGGTCAAACTCCCGTTCTGAGTACAATAATTCCTTTATTGTATGAACTATGAATTATTGTACTCAGGACAGGAGTTTAACCAAGTATTACTCAATAAGAACAGAGTAAAAATACTTGATTGTACTTGTGGTAGTAGTCCAAATAGTACTGAGTCCAACAGTATCAATTTCATGTAGAACTTATGCTAACAAATCTTTTTATCCTTTTATATCCGCACGAGAAAGTATATCGTGATGAGCAAAACCATGTCACTTGGCCCAGGTGGTTTCCACAGAACGGACAAAACATGTTTAACGACCATAAACACACTCGTACCATCATAGGTACCGGCGGTCTATCCACCAAAACAAACTTAAGTTTGTGTCAATCAATTGCACGTCACTTCACTGGTATGATGGGCATTCCCTTTCCGGTTTGATTCTCTAGTTTGTTAAAGTGTTTCAGCAAATGTTAAAGTGTTTCAGCAAATGTTAAAGTGTTTCGGGAAATGTTAAAGTGTTTCGGGAAATGTTAAAGTGTTTCGGGAAATGTTAATGTGTTTCGGGCAAATGTTAAAGTGTTTCGGGACTTGTAAATGTGTCTCTAGCTTTGTAAAAGTGTTTAGCATCTTGTTAATTTGTTTTGTTTTTGTTAATGTTAAATCGTTTTTTCTTTGGTAAAAGTGTTTTGATAATGTAATTTTGTTTTATAAAATGTAAATGTCTTTTATAAAATGTACATTTGTTTTATAAAATGTAAATTT
The DNA here is from genome assembly GCA_943591055.1 of Gobionotothen gibberifrons. Taxonomy (NCBI): domain Eukaryota; kingdom Metazoa; phylum Chordata; class Actinopteri; order Perciformes; family Nototheniidae; genus Gobionotothen; species Gobionotothen gibberifrons. Next base: position 86,756 of record CALSBZ010040059.1, on the reverse strand, counting down.
GTTTCAAGCTTTGTTAAAGTGTTTCACACTTTGTAATTGTCGATTGCACCTCTCAGCCACTGCAGTAGTTGTCTTTCCTATTGTTTTATACAGAAGAGGATTAGGGCCACATGAAAAAATGTTTTGGGGGATGTGACATTTTTTACATTTTTGTTTGTTCTGAGAAAAAAGACAGAATTCTGACTTTAATCTCAGAATTCAGACTTTTTTCTCAGAACAAAAAATAAATAAATCAAATCCTCCAAAAATATTTTTCTTGTGGCCCTAATCCTCTTCCGTAGTTTTAAAACCTCACACAGGATCAAATAAAACAATATATTTAATTGGTAAAAATCCATCAGGAGCATGTGAAAGCAGCTTAGACGAAGAAACGGTAGAACCAGACCCGGCGCCAGAACAAATCTACAGAGAGGGCATATGATTTTCATGGGAGGGCACACAAAACCGCCATGTGCCGCGGCCAGTGGTCGGTGCCAGAGATTTTCTTTTGGGGGTGCTGTGGGGTAGCTTGACGTTTCATAGAGGGTGCTCAAACATGTAGGGCAGGGGTGCCCACATTTTTTCAGCTTGGGAGCTACTTTTAAAATGACCAAGCCCAAAAGATCTACCTAGAGGGCCGCCCCTGCCCAATCTGTGTCGCGAGCACGAGGGGGGGGGGGGTGCTAGTGGACTAAACGGCGGATAAACTGTGGCGCATAATAGTGTGCCGCATTTGCGCTTCAGATGAGGAGGTGAGGCCCCCTCATAACGGCATGAACCTGTATGGCACAATACAACTCAGACTGGCTTACCTGTACGTCAATCAAGTGGCAAATGCCATAGATGATTTGTTGTTTTGTTTCTTTCCCTTAACCGTCAAGTGGGAAATAAGTATTTTTTGTTGTGTGTTTCTCGCGCTTTCACACTGCAGGCTTGGTTTGGTTTGGTTTGGCTTGTTTTGGTTAGGCCTTATTAGGCCTGGCTCACTTTAATGCTGCGCTCACATTACAGTTTAGGAGCTGGGGCAGTTACTATAGTAACGCAGTGTAGGCGGAGCCGTGACGTCATCTTCAATGAGCAGCCCAGAAAAACAACATCAGCTGTTAGCTGTTACCTGTTAGCACTCAAGCTCACAGCTCCTCATATCTGTTAAGAAACTAGACAAAAGTTATAAACAAGTACAAACCACACACTGTCTGTGTCATGGTGAATACAGTCGCTGGTGTATTTATATCTGTATAGGCCGTTGTTGTGAGTGTGTACGGTCGGAGCATATATTGCGTTAGCTTAGCCGATCTTCCGACAACAAATCAAATCACGTTTTATTTATATAGCACATTTTTAAACGATTTTTGGTCGAGTCAAAGTGCTGTACATATAATAAAAATACCCTACAGTAAAGACACTTTACAGCAACAGCACAGTTTGTGCAGAATATCAGTATGACAATACGACATCCTCTGTCCTTAGACCCTCACATCGTACAAGGAAAAACTTCCGGAGAAAAACCCACAGTTTAAAGGGGAAAATGGGAGAACACCTCAGGGAGAGCAACAGAGGAGGGATCCCTCTCCCAGGACGGACAGACGTGCAATAGATGCCGTGTGTAAATCGAAG
>CALSBZ010040059.1:67237-80160 GCA_943591055.1 Gobionotothen gibberifrons | reverse complement strand
GCTTTGTTTTTAACGTTCATCAGTATTATAATCAAAAAGAGAAATATTATCAAATAAAGTCAACATTTCACAGAGCTGTGTGGGGTTTGTTCAACTTTTAAAAGATGTTTGAATGGTGATATACACAGTGATAGATGTTAAGGACTAACGTTTATAATAAATACATTTGTATTTATTTTAAGATCTTTTCATATAATCATACGTATTGGGATCATTTGTATTAATGTGGACCGGAGGGAGAGGGTGACGAGCATAAGTTTCACTTTCCTTTTTTATTTCAATTCCAACTTTGGTCATGAAGAATATGTTTCTCTGTTGTCCACGTTCATAAAGCATAAAGCAACAGCATCAGAGCACGGTGCAGAGTCTCTAGATGAGTTTACAATAGTCCCTCGTTCTTATTAAACATCCATGTTGTAGTCCGCTGTAGAGACAACTGTGGTTTCCATGGTTTCCCCACAGCAGCAGACGCACATTCAGGACGTCCGCTGGCGCATCATAAACACGTCGGATAGTGAAAGTGCAGTCGGATTCTCTAAAGTACTGCAGTCTCTTCTCCTAAGTCCTTTTGAATTCTCCTATGCACTATCCCTTAACCCCGTGACGTTTCACTCAGAGGTCAAGGAATAGACGATAGGGTTAGAACTTAGGAGCTGATTTTAACACTATTCGACTGCAACCCGAGGAGCGAGGAAATGAAAAATAAGAGAAGTGAAACGCAGCCGAGGAGACACCAGACTTGCAACATAGTGAGCCTCTTTCACCTTCCCCAGTAACTGAAGCACCAGATCTGAGAACATCCACAAGACATAGAAAGCCACCTGACAGACTTATAGAACAATAAACTGTTGACATGCAGTTATAAGTGACTTTAAGAAAAGAGCATGGTTGGCATTTATTTGATATTTGTGTCATAAGTTTTGTTAACAATAGATATTTTAAATAGCAAGTTAAAAGCTGCTATATTTTCTTTACAGTATGTTTAGACATTTTGAATGTTTAAAATGTTTACATTTGAAGACTGTACGTTCCAGAAGCTTTATAACTAAGAAATGTGTTATGCTGACCTGTTAGGAAAGGGGATGGTTTTTATGCTTAGTTACAATGCATATATGTTACCACTAGGCGGCAGTATAACATCACAAGATGTGAGTTGATACTGCATGTTGGCTAATAAAGTGGCTAGTAAAGCTTGTCTAAAGATTCAAGAAGATGTCTTATTTATAACCAATAAGAACATTACAGGTGGGATTGTTAAATGTTAAGAACCTCTTGAGGTGCGAGAAGGACCGCAGCGTTATGGGTGGGCCTACTGGGCCTACCTACAATAAGTACAGTCAACAACATATATGTCCGTGCGGAAACAATACCCCCAACCTGTAGTTCCATGAGTGAATTATGTTAATTAGTTAATTAGTGATCACTACACAAGCCGCCCCAGAATTCAACCATGGACACAATCCTCCCGTCCGGGGGGAAGCACCCGGGCCACGGAACGGGCCATCGTAAGGGGGCCACAGGAGAGGGTGCCCTAACGAGGGCAAGGGCATCCCCACCGGGGGGTGGGCCAAGGAACGGGCCGTCGTAAGGGGGCCGCAGGGGGCCGTGGCAGGCGAACGAAGAAAACATCCGCTAGCCGCAGAAAGCTGGGTCGCTGTGCTGCGACATGGGGACGGGCGTGAATATCCCGGTGGTCCCCAGCAGGGAGTAGCGCTGCCCGGCCTCAGGCGAGGGCACAGCGGCGGCGGGCATGAAATCCCGGGGAGGAAGGAGCGGTATCCCCGGGAGGCAGGAGCAGTCTCCCCGGCAGGAAGGAGCCGTGGACAGGGGAGAGGCGAGACGGGGTCCAGAAGTGCGCCACCCAGGCGCCGATGACAGCATGGGCGACGTCCGAAGCCGCCGTCGAGGCGAACCGTGAGCCGCGGTTAGAGGAGAGGCCAGGCAGGGTCCAGAAGTGTGCCACCCACGGGCCGATGAAGGCGTGGGCGACGTCCGAAGCTGTTGCAGAGGCGAGGGAAGAGGCCAAACAGGGTCCCGAAGCGCGCCACCCATGGGCCGATGAAAGCATGGGCGACGTCCGAAACTGTCAAGGTGAGACGGGGTCCTGCTAGCTGTTAGTCGTCGTTAGCTGCGAGCCGTTAGCTGTCGTCGTTAGCTGTTAGCCGTTAGCCGCTGTTAGCCGTTGTTAGCCGCAGTTAGCCAGTAGCTGTTGTTGTTAGACGTTAGTTGTCATTGTTAGCCGTTAGCTGTTATTGTTAGCCGTTGTCGACGGCCGTTATTCGATGTCGTCGGCCCCAGAGTCTCTGCTAGGCGGCGTGCCTCTACCAGGGAAGGTGCCGCTGCGTGTAGGGGCCAGCGCCTCGGCCAGGAAGAACCGGTCAGCTTCTTCGGCTAAAGCGCGGGGCTCCACACTAGCCGTGTTAGCGAGCGCAGCCTGGACATGCAGCCGCATGTCCCGAAGAAACAGTTCCATGAAAAATAAGTCGGGCTCTTCCGTACCTAGCAGGCCGTGTATCGTCTCCATGTGGTCGGAAGGCTTGCTGTCTCCCAGTGCCGAAACGATGCGGGAATGGCGAGCGACGTCTCCAAAAATCTCCGGCAGCTTGAGAAAAACTGCGTTTCTAGCCATGTTCGGTCCAGTCTCGGAAACTTCTGCGAGACTTATGTTAGGATCACCAGTGTAGTGCCGAGAGAAGGGAGTTGGAGGCGGTGCATCAAAGGTGCAAAGTACAGTCAACATATATGTCCGTGCGGAAACAATAACCCCAACCTGTAGTTCCATGAGTGAATTATGTCAATTAGTTCATTAGTGATCACTACACTATAACATTTAATTTCACTCATTGCGGCCATGCAGCGTGCCGCTTAATCATTTAAATAATATTTAAAGGAGGGGTAGGTAAGTTTGAGAAGTGCACAAAAATTCCAAAGTACACAACCGAAAAGAATCCGCCCCTTCCTTCAGACTTCCTACAGAGCACCTCCTCCAACACACATGAACGCGCACAAGATCATGATAATGAATGTAAAACAAATGTATAACACAGTTATTGTCAGTGCTTATATTTTTGAAGCTAGCATGTTTGTTTTGTGAAAATGTATTACAAATGTTACGTCTAGCTAACGAGAGCAGGCTGCGCCGGTAACGTTACATATCAGCTCGGTGTGCTCCGTAAATAGTCGCCATAGTTGAAAAGCAACTCCGATATTGACTCTGGTTTGACTTCTCCTAGTTTCCACTTTCTTTTTCTTCATAATTTGCTCCATTACAGTTTTTCTTTTGCGACCGGTAGACGATGTTGAAGCAAACTCTGCCATGGTGAAAGTGTCCTGCAGCGGCTGCTGCTGCCGATTGAGCAACAGCTGCCCGGAGACAGGAAACACGCCCAATGACGGCACGCGCAATGACTGCACGAGTGTGTGTGTGTGTGCATGAGATTGAAGGCTGACAGACAGGTCGGCCAACCAGTTATTTTAGCCGGGCTTTTTTTCAAAGCACTTAGAATATGCATTGCTATCAGGATATTAAGAGCATTCCATGGAATATAACAAAAAGTGTATCTCGAGCCGGTTTCTCAAACTTACCTACCCCTCCTTTAAGCTTCTTACACGTGAACATGTTTAAGAGAGAAGGGTTTAGAAACAGTTTCTTTACCATAGGAAATATGCATTACAAAGTTGCCTACAATGATACCCAGGCATTTATTTGTATTTTATTTTTGTTAACGAGAAACATTTGAACAGGCCGCCCAGCCGAAATTACATTGGCCCACCCACAATTGAAATCCTGGCGCCGTGGCACATTAAAGCTTTATTTGAGTTCCTAAAAAATACTGGGTTGGTGAAGATAATTTTTATTTAATTTTGATTGCTTTTTGATTATTTAATGCATACAAAAATCCCCTCCCCTTCTTCCTTGTAGCTCGCTGGTTTCCCATTATTTGTGGGCCACACTCCAGCATAATAAGTGGCGGTAATGCACCTTAAACGTTAGGTGCCACCCGCCATTAAATAAAAAGAAGAATAAGTTGCATTGTCGCACTCCAGCCAGCCGGGAGCAGTAGAGCACCACCACACATGTGTTCACAGACCGAGCAGCGCAGAGGGAAACAAGCGTGCGGAGCTGAGCTCATTCCTCCTTATCGTAGGCTTCAAGACACGCACTGTGTGTAAGGTGGACGTAACTTTTATCCTCCAGAGAAGAGTTATAAACAACCCGGAATATATATCTGGTTAAAAGTCTCACGGCAAAAGATAACCATGTCGGCCTCAACGGCGAAAGTCAACAGAAAGGAGAATTCAAATCACGACGGAGCGGAGGAGACCTCTGGTAACGTTAAGGAATGGCGGTTATCCTGTTCAACGCCATTTTCATTTGTTTATCGTCATTCTGCTATTTTCTGTGTAATGTGTTATGTTTCGAATAATGCTTGTTTACAGAGGAAGAGCTTAACGTTCCTTATGTTGCATTTAACCTTACTCCTTGGGGGCTAAATAGTGGCGTGCAGTAATGTAGCATGATAGCACACGCTAACTATTTAGCCAGCATGAGAGGTTAGCTAGCCATTAGCTTACATGGGCTACTTGTTCACACGAAGATGGTCCGTATTTGCATAGCTTTAAGCGTAATGTGCAGTAATTGTTAATATAGCTAGACTGTGTGCAGGTCTGTTGTAAGGAGATGACGTAACTGATGTAATCGTGTGCATCTGCGCGGCGCCTCTTAACGTTAAAGTTGTGATGCACGAGTGTTTCCCCACACTATTAGCAACTTCAACAATCTCCATACCGTTCCGTTATCACGTTTCCACTGGTCTAGAAAGGCCGGACACTGCCAGCGTTATTAGCTGTTCAGTTAACAGACCATGCTTGTGAGTCTGGCTTTGTGTGCACGAGTAGCTGTGCAAAATGTAAACAAGTGCGACGTTTTCCTTCACAAAGCTCAAACCTCTTTCTCTGTGGCCGAGACCCATGCTAACACGTGGAGAACTGTAGTAAAGAAGCTTAGTGGACACTGCAGAATGATAACATCGGAGACATGAAGATAGCATTTTGCATCGAGACGTCGCTAAGCCGCTCATTCAAACCGGGCCGCCTTTAGAAGCAACAGGAAGCTACACACACACCACGCCTGGCGTAAATCGGGCTCATTGCGTTACTAAAATCAACGAAATATACTTCGAAATGATATTCAGATGTATTCTACGTGACACCGGTGAAATAACAGGTTAAGCTTAACGTTGAGAAAAATGAAACTATAATTTCCAACATTCTGATTAATGGCGTAGGTAACGATTTTTTAGCAGGAATTGGATGTAGTTGTGCATGCTATGACATTAAACATTTTAATCTTGTCGTCAGTTCTGGGCAACATTTTCTGTAAAATTAGGCTATTATAAAGTCGTGATTTCAATTAACCAGATTAAATGGCTAATGATTTGTGCTCTGTGGGAAAGATTGTGAAATATCTAATCCTTTTTTACCGAGATATTTGACGGTTGTAAAATCTGATATGGTTATATTTTAACCTGTTCAACTTAACCTAAGTTTGTGACCAAGATATTTGCTGAGCAGGATATATTCAAATGTAAAATATTACTTGTATACAATGTTATACCACAATGCGCTTGTTAATGATTTACTTAACCAAGGTGCACATTCATAATAACATTCTAAATGTGTGTATATAGCTTGTCACAGTGCTCAGATGCCTAAAATGAACCTTTTCGTCAAACTGGCCCTATCAAAGTCAAGTTCTAATTTTACCAGCCTTTTATTACCATTGGTTTTTCTTTTTGCAGTTGTCCTATCTGCATATTTGGCAGGTAAATTGTGCTAATTTTAGAAGATATTCCTCACAATTGAAGTTTCAAATAGTTTTTCTTTTCTTTTCAGAAAAAGAGCAACAGGAAGCAATTGAACACATTGACGAAGTACAGAATGAAATTGACAGGTGAGTTATACTTTAGTTTATTTAGAGTAAATAAATATTGTTGCATGGAGAAGGATTTCTTACAGTGTTCTGTCTTTTTCTCCTCAGACTGAATGAACAGGCAAGCGAAGAAATTTTAAAAGTCGAGCAGAAGTACAACAAATTACGCCAGCCGTTCTTTCAGAAGCGATCAGAACTCATAGCCAAAATCCCCAACTTCTGGGTCACAACATTCGTCAACCATCCACAAGGTAAACTATTTCTATTTGTCGTACATATTATTCTGTATGCGTGTATATGGTGTCTCTAACCTGAAGAGCTCATCATCAGTTTATCAAGTGGCCACGATTGCTCTATGCTGTTAAATGTGTTTGTGATTAGCACACAAAGTGTTGTGGTCAGCAGCTCAGTGTCTGACCTGTAGTTTCAGCTCTTCTGGGGGAGGAGGACGAGGAAGCACTTCATTACTTGTCGAGGGTGGAGGTCACTGAGTTCGAGGATATCAAGTCTGGATATAGAATAGATTTTGTAAGTTTTCACGTCAACTTTTTGTTAGTGCATTTGAATTGTCATGCATCTCATATGCTGATGGTAATGTTTTCTTTCCTGCAGTATTTTGATGAAAACCCATACTTTGAGAACAAAGCCCTCTCCAAAGAGTTTAATGTCAACGAGAGCGGGGATCCTGTTTCCAAATCAACGGAAATCAAGTGGAAAGCTGGAAAGGTGGGTTTGCATTTTTCTTGAGATTGTGTGATGTGAAAAATAATACAATGATCTGTCATCTATTACAACACTAATATCACTAACCAAGAGGGTGCAACTTTTAGTTAATTAGTGCTACACTTTACTATTCACCTTCATCTAGTTCTAATGTTGGGCTTGCTTAATGTTTTTGGGTCTTTCACGTGTAGCAATGGCTGCTATTATTATTCTGTAATGGCAGAATTATTTCTAATAATTAATTCTGCAGGTCTCCCTTGAAAAAGAGATCGATCTATGATCTCAATGGGACCAATCTGGATAAATAAAGGTTACAAACAAACATTATTATTATTCTTTCATGTAACCCTCTTGTCCAAACGCGCTTCCTCCTCAGGACCTGACGAAGCGAAGCGGGCAGACGCCGAACAAAGCGGGGAAGAAGCGGCAGCACGAGGAGCCTGAGAGCTTCTTCACCTGGTTCACAGACCACTCAGACGCTGGCGCCGACGAGCTGGGAGAGGTGATCAAAGACGACATCTGGCCCAACCCGCTGCAGTACTACCTGGTAGGCTCACTCTCAGCTGCTGCTCCTGAGAAACTGTAGACGGGAAACAGCCCTTTGGGGTCCAGATCTATGTGAACGCACAGCAGACGCCAAAAGGCTGCACAGTGTTTATTTAATCTGAGTTGGTCAAAACTATTTGATCTCTTTTTGCTATGAATGAGATAAAAAGTAGAAATGCAATATTTATCTTACAGAATATATACCATTGGTTCTGTGCCATATTGAACTGTGCTGTATGATGTACTTGGGTTGGCTTCATTTGAGATCAATATTAGCATTGTGGTTTTAATAAGAGACTTCAAATGAGCCTGTTCAAAGACCAGAACTCATGTTCCATCTACAGTACATTTAAGTTGAGTATCTTAAAATACTAGTGTTGGTTATTTTTTATTTATTTATTTGAGCGCCTGATTAACATGATATTACCGGCTCACAGATATATTTCTATACGTTGCAATGCAATTCTCCATTTCCATCGTTTTTCCACCAGAGAGCACTGACATGTTTACTTTCTGACTGTGAAATGTCCTGCTTCACATTTGAAATACTGCTGGTAAAACGTTGGGTAACAGTTAGAGCGTTGTGTTAAATAAAATCTGGACTGATAATTGGACACCTAAGGGTGTTTGTACTGGTCTGCAGAGTCAGAGGGCCAGGCTCCAAACTGCACTCATTAATACTGAGGAATCCAGGTTTAATGGATCATTGTTCCCAAGGTCCCTGACATGGAGGATGAGGAAGATGATGACGACGAGGAGGGTCTAGAAGATATCGACGAGGGGGAAGAAGAGGAAGGTGAAGAGGATGAGGAGGAGGATGGAGAAGATGGCGAGGTAAGGATATTATAGATTATAGACAAATCTTAGTGTGATCTGTTGCAGTAATGGCTGGCACTTCCTGTCCCCGACTGTTAAAAACGGAGATCTGAATGTTCTTTTCTTTCAGGATGAGGATGATTAAACAGTTCAGCGGACTCTTTCCTCCCTCTGTGATCATCCTACAACCCACAGGAGTAATATAGGGGGGGGTTTGTAAAAATACAACACAAAAATCGTTTTTCCCTGCGTGTTGTCAGCCTCTCTTCCTCTGCAGCCTCAGCCTGTCCATAATGCATACACCAGGGGGGGGTCATTCCCTCCTCCAGTCTCCCCTTTGATTGTTTCTCTACATCACCCAAAGACATGCGACAGGTTCAAACTTTTTTGTAACATTCTGCACGTCGTCCTACGTAGATTTCAAATACGTACCATAGAAATTTCTATGTAAAATATGAAAATCAGTTTCTGTTGTGGGTTCAATAAAAAATAAGCCATGGTGCCGTGATAACTTGATAGCATCCTTTGCCACTTCTACATATCAATGTATATTACAGTATATCCAGTGGTGGGGATACCAAGGCTTATTGGAAGTTGCATTTCCTTTGTGACTTATTGTTCTAATGGAACTGACTGAAAGCACCTGCTCGTTCCTTAACAGCTGTTCTAAATGTTCTGAGATCTCTGTGTATCTTGGTAAGACACTTGTTTAATGGGGAGGTGGGTGTGGGGGGAGGCAGCGAGGTTTTGACATCAAAGCTGGGCTTCTGTTAAATACATCTTGTTTCAGACAACCGCAGATGGTTTGAAATCTACTTCTTTTTTTTATTATAGAAACAACAAGATCTAAGTTTTAGCTTGACATGACATTTTGTGTTGGGAGAGGGAACGCGCTCTGTGGAATCCTCTAGGGAGCCTAAAGTGTTTCTTTTGTTCACATTTAGATTAAGTTTAGTGGATTTGTTACAATAAATAATTCTACATGATTGGATTTGTCTTTATTGTTTATCTTTTGTTGTATATGACCGTTTGGCAAACTAAACAGTTTCTTGCCCCCGCAGTCTGCAGTGGGTCCAGCAGATGATGATCTTTGACTGTATTAAGATTTTGTGAATAAAAATGAACGGATGCTTCTGGCAAGTATTGTGACCTTTGTTCTAAATATGTGGCAGTAGTTTGGCCTAAACATTTAAATAAAGGAGACTTGATAGATCACAAGGCAGTGTTTCCCACAGATCTGAAGTATACTTGGGGGCGGGCGTTGAAGTGACGTGCAACAACATGAACCTTTCTGTTGGTCGCTTGTTAGCAGACCCTTCACGCGATGGCAGAGCGAACAGGTACAGGCAGGGCCCATAGTGATAGCCCTATAGTTTAAATCTACTACCCACAAATAAACATATGGGCATGGGTTACTATTTAAAGCAAATGGTAAATGTATTTAGGAACCTATCCATGTGATTTTAAGTGGGGGTGGACCTCAAATCTTCTAGGGGGGTCCGGGGGCATGCTCCCCCGGTAACATTTATTTTTAAATGTTGGAGTTAAATGCATCAATCTGGTGCACTTAGAGGGGGAAATAAAGAGACTAGATCTATGGGAACACCTATATGAAACAGAACTGTATACATTTCAATAATAATAAAATCATGGCCATAACCAATAACATCCCATATCCAATATGAAAAAAACACTGAAACTTGTTTATTTTTGGTTCATTTATAGTTGTGAGTGTGTCTGTGCTCCTGAATCAGCCTCACCTGTCTCCCTCCTCTCCCCCCTCTCCCCCCTGCTCCTCTTTGAGGCAGCAGCAAAGACTAGTTTTAGCTCTCAACAAGTTTTAAAAGTGTATCTTACCTTTTTTCACCTAGTTCACTTTTTATTTATTTATTCATACATATTTTTACTAATCACTACCCCCTCAAATGGAAATATGTGTTTACATAAATGGTGACCAAACCGTTTGAGACCCACTGAGAACTTAGACTAAGTTAACTATCTAAACACTCAAGAGTGCTTTACCTCACCTGAGCTGAGGTTATCCCGAGCTTGAATGACACACAGAGACCAATCAAGGGCTTTGATTTATGATCTGTAGGCCTGGCCATCGGGAACCCCCCCGGTCCTCCCCATGGCCAGTCCGGGACTGGGTACAGGAGGCGTAGAGCGAGGGATCATTGTCCACAAGTTAATCGATCGCAGATGGCGTCGTGATCGCGGACGAATACATTAAAGTAAAGTCTATGTGTGGGAAACCCTGATTTAACTGCTTAATTTATATTGACATCAGGCGTTATGTTGCTGTTATTTGGATGTTTAAAGAATCAGCCACAGTAATATGAGAAAGACCTAACCAGACATGATGCATATGTTATTTACTCTGAGGTCCTTATTGTAGAGAACTGAACCTGTAAAATAGATCAGACTTAGGGGTGAATTACGCTGTTGGAGGATAGGAACAGGCTGTGGAGGTGAGTATAACAGATCTTACCTTACTGCACAACAGGACTACTGACCTTCCAAGAGAGTAGGTGGAAAAAGGAAATCTACAAAAACAGGTTATCAAAAAAAGCAATAAGACTTTCATGAGTATTTACCTAAAATCACCTTGTATGTTCATCAGATAATTACTATAGCCTATATATCTATCATATTCTTGAAAAACATGTCATAATTCTCATCACAACACATTTACATGAGTGTAAGGGAACATGTTATGTTACCAGTGGCGTTGCGCAATATTTCGGGGCTCCCCCGCAGGTCGGACCATGGGGCCCCGCCCCCTCCCCTAAATCAATAATAGAGTGACATGGGACAGACATCGCGGCCACATTTTTAAATGTTTATTTTTTCAGGCATCTTTTGTAAACAGTATAGGTCAGTAGGAACTTTCTGTATAAAGATACATCTGATTTAAACAGTAGGGTCAGTAGGAACTTTCTGTATAATATACATCTGATTTAAACAGTAAGGTCAGTAGGAACTGTATAATAATATACATCTGATTTAAACATCACGGGACGGTGGTCGTCCTGACGTGCCAACACAAAGACAGCGTCTACGCCTTTCAGAGAGGTGAGAATCATCTTGCTCTGTATATACTGTAACGTTCACAGATGGAGTCGGAGACAGGCTTCCAGTTATTAGGCTTTAACGGCCCGTCCACACTACAGCTTCAAAAAAAGCTTGGAGCTGGGCGTGTCTGAAGCTTGGGGATGTTTTGCGAGCACCGCGACCAACAACCTATCACATGAATCTCCCGCCCCCGACATACAAAGCAATAGCGATGTTAAAACGAAGTAAACTGGATATAAAATCCCCAAACAGGCGAAAACCTACCAGTTTCACCCACTGTCTCTGCCACCTCCCTCCATGCCTGGTTCCTCCGGTTGTATCCCAGTAAGTTAATAGGGACTGGTCATACAAAACCGGGTGATTTTCTACGGCGATAATTAGTTTCTCCTCCGTCTTTTTTTGAAATATAGAAATGAACGGCGGGATATCTCTCCCAGCTTAGACGCGGTTTGATTGGCGAGGGCTTGAGCTGTCAGATTTTCAGAAACGGGATTTGATTGGCTGGCGCTGAACTTCTCCGGCGTCAGAAGTTGAACAATTTTCAACTTTTGAAGCCGGAGAAGCTGGAGAAGTTCAGCCAAGCTACCCACAGCCGGCTAGCCCTATCGCAGGTGAGCAAATAATTATAATGATACACTGTTGTATACTACTACAGGCAGCGTACACATGACGGGGACGGGGTGCCTAGCAACATAGCAGGGAGGGGGGGGGGCCGCCCTCTGCGCCCTGTTCCCGCGTTACGAAATCTAAGAGGATAGCCTACAGTGGGGGCGGGGCCCCCTACGCTCCGGGGCTCCCCCGCACCGCGGGGGGTGCGGGGGCCTCCGCTACGCCACTATATACTTAGTTTACTAAAGTTTTACTTTGCGGACAGTAAATATGCAAATGTATTACTTTTATTTAAACTAGGTTGGTAATAGTTCATAATTAGAAAGACAGCCTTCGACAGATCCATAACTAAACTCGGCGTTCACATGTTCAAGTTGATATTCAGGAAGACCTGTATAATCCATGGATGTATAATAAGAACGGTCTAATCAGGCGGGACTTTACCGGAAGTAGAGACAGTGACGCGTCCTAAAACCCGGAAGTAAGTTAGCATTTTACCACTTCCGGTAATCTAATCGATAGATTTATGATTCGAAAATGATAAAAGTAGGGTAGACATGTGGATATTATCCGGCTGAACTAAACGTGATCTGTCTCTTCCATGTGTGTCAACCACAGACCTTATTTCGAGCTATTTTCCAAAAGGAACCGGGTTTTAGGACGCGTCACTGTGACTGTATTTAAAACCTACACTTTGCAACAACTTGGTGGAGTTTTGTGGGAATATATAATCGTGATGGGTTAACTTGTTTTTTGTTATGTCTAGATAAATATCATACATGAAATCCATTCGATTAATCCATTTAAAAAAACGCAAATATCGGACAAGCTTTTCTCCAGGAGAAAACCAGAAGTGGATGTGGGATTTCTCTCTTGACTCTCCGTATCCAAGGTAACGCTAGCTTTGTAGAATGACTCGACCGCTAGCTTTTCAGATTGTAGGAAAAGCGCCTCACAGTTACTATTCTGTTTTACCGGCATGAATGCACTTCATACATATCAACATTAACTACCATATGTAACATATGGTAGTTAATGTTAATGATTTAAATGCTCTTTAGCTGATCACTAGCATGTTTACTGACGAAGCCCTGGACTCAGTGAGTGTTCAGTCTCAGTGGAGGATATCCCAGCAGTCCGCGCAGGAGTCGGTATGTCTGATTATGTTAGCATCACTCACACTGTGCGTCTGTTAGCATCACTCACACTGTGCGTCTGTTAG
>CALSBZ010040059.1:0-24000 GCA_943591055.1 Gobionotothen gibberifrons | reverse complement strand
TCGCCCCGTGCAGCTACAAACCCCCGGGAAACGGAGGGGCCGGCGCTCGTTAGTAGCCTCGAGCGCCGGCGGCACGGGCGGACTACTTTTCGTAAGTGACAGTATTTCAGGGAACCTTTTTCTGTGTGACACGGGCGCGCAACGTAGCGTGGTTCCCGCGTCGAGTGAGGACGTCACCCGCGGTGGGCACGGTCCACGTTTGTCGACAGCGAACGGCGGCCATATTCGCACGTACGGCACGAGGACTATGTGTTTATGCATCAGTGGACAACGTTTCAAATGGGATTTTGTGACGGCTGACATTTCTTTTCCCCTCCTCGGGGCGGATTTTCTGTGTGCTCACGGACTTTTAGTGGACGTTAAGAACAGACGTTTAGTGGATGCTTTGACATTTTCCTCCCTCGTGTGCACACTGGGCAGCGCAGCATACAACGGGCTGTCGGGCTCGCTGACGGGGGCGGACACTTTCCTCAGACTTTTGGCCGAGTTTCCAGACCTGTCACTGCCCACTTTTTCTGCACTTTCCACTAAGCATGGCGTGGAGCACCACGTCACCACCGAGGGACCTCCTGTCTACGCCAGGGCACGACGGTTGAACCCTTCTAAGCTGACTGTAGCGAGGGCGGAATTCGCAACCATGGAGCGCCTGGGCATCGTCCGCCGCTCTAACAGCCCGTGGGCTTCCCCCCTGCACGTCGTACCCAAACCGAACGGCGGGTTCCGCCCGTGCGGGGATTACCGACGGCTCAACGACGCCACTACGCCTGACCGCTATCCTGTGCCACACATTCAGGATTTTTCGGCACATCTGGCCGGCACGAGGGTGTTCTCAAAGGTGGACCTGGTGCGTGGATATCACCAGGTGCCCATGCACCCCCTGGACATTCCCAAGACCGCGGTGATAACCCCTTTTGGTCTTTTCGAGTTTCTGCGGATGCCTTTTGGACTCAAAAACGCTGCTCAGACCTTCCAGCGCCTGATGGACTCGGTGCTGCGGGACCTGCCTTTCGTTTTCGTCTACCTGGACGACATACTCGTCGCCAGCGCTACGGTGCAGGAGCACTTAGCTCACCTCCGAGCCCTGTTCACGCGGCTCAGCGAACATGGATTAATCATCAATCCTGCAAAGTGCCAATTTGGAGTATCTGACATTGATTTCCTCGGCATCGCGTCACCAAGGGCGGTGCTGCACCGCTGCCGGCGAAGGTGGAAGCTGTGCAGGCTTTTCCCCGCCCGCTCACAGCCAGGGCTCTCCGTGAGTTTCTGGGGATGGTGACTTTCTACCACCGTTTCATCGCCCCGGGCTGCTGACGTCATGCGGCCGCTGTACGAGGCGTTGAAGGGCACGACCCCCGTCCAGGCGATCGACTGGACAGCGGAAGCGGACGCAGCGTTTGCCGGGGTCAAGACAGCGTTGGCTCAGGCGGCTTTGCTGGCACATCCTTCTTCCGAGGCCCCCATCTCCATCACCACGGACGCATCGGACTACGCAGTCGGCGCAGTGCACGAGCAGTGGGTCCAGGGCGCTTGGCAGCCACTCGCCTTTTTCAGCCGCCAGCTGACGCCCAGAGAACGCAAGTACAGTGCTTTTGACCGAGAGCTCCTGGGTCTTTACTTGGCCGTGAGACATTTTCGTTTTATGCTGGAAGGCAGGGAGTTTACGGCGTTTGTCGACCACAAGCCGCTCACTTTCGCCATGTCGAAGGTGGCGGAGCCTTGGTCGGCCCGTCAGCAGAGGCAGCTGTCCTACATATCGGAGTTCACCACGGACATTAAGCACGTGGCCGGGAAGTCGAATCTGGTCGCAGATTGCCTTTCCAGGGTCGTTGTCGGCGCCGTCCAGCTGGGGCTGGATTATAGTCACATGGCGGCAGACCAAGTTGCCGACCCCGCCGTCCAGACTCTGTTGCTGGGGAGCACGGGGTTGGATCTACAAAGTGTGGTGTTCGGCGACGCGGGCGCTACTCTTCTCTGCGACGTCTCTACGGGCCTGTCGCGGCCTGTCGTTCCCGCCAGTTGGAGGCGTCCTGTTTTTGAAGCGGTGCATGGACTGTCACACCCCGGTGTCAAAGCTTCCGTACGCTTGGTCGCGGGGAAGTTCGTTTGGCTGGGGCTGAAGAAGGACGTCAGGACGTGGGCCAGAGAATGTGTGGCTTGTCAACGCGCTAAGGTGCACCGTCACACGAAGGCCCCGTTGGAGCGTTTTGCAGTACCTGAGAGGAGGTTTGATCATGTGAACATCGACCTGGTGGGACCGTTACCCTCCTCTCAAGGTTTTTCCTACCTCCTCACCATGGTGGACAGGACGACCCGGTGGCCGGAGGCGGTTCCTCTCGTCTCGACGACGGCTGCAGACGTGGCCCGGGCCTTCATCGCGACGTGGGTGTGTCGTTTTGGCACCCCGTCAGACATTTCCTCGGACAGGGGCTCTCAGTTCACGTCCGAGCTCTGGAATGCTGTAGCAGGCAGTTTAGGGGTTAAGCTGCACAGGACTACCGCTTACCACCCTCAGGCTAACGGCCTCTGCGAGCGTTTCCACCGCTCCATGAAGGCGGCCCTCAAAGCCGGGCTGACGGACGGCAACTGGGTCGACAAGCTGCCTTGGGTGATGCTGGGCCTGAGAACCGCACCCAAGGAAGACCTGCAGTGCTCTACGGCAGAGATGGTCTACGGTCAGCCGTTGAGGGTTCCGGGGGATTTCCTCCCTAATGCTACAACTCCTTGGTCGGCTACGGCTCAGCGGGTGGTCCTGCGGGACGCAGCGGAGGCTTTCGCTCCAGTTCCGACTTCGCAACACTGTGCACCTATGTCTCGAGTTCCCGTGGAACTGCGCTCGGCTGAGCGTGTTTTCATACGCCACGACGCGCACCGAGGCCCCCTGCAGCCCCCTTATGATGGACCTTTCCGGGTTTTAGAACAGGGGGACAAGCACCTGGTGGTCGACATGGGCGGTAAGGCCGAGCACGTCTCGGTTGACCGGGTGAAGGCTGCTCACTTGGACGTTGATCAACCAGTAGTGTTGGCCCGGTTACCGAGACGGGGCCGACCCCCAGCTTTGATTCCTGTGGGGCGGGGTGAGTTGGCTGTTCAGTTGCCTGCTCTGACGGAGGCCGCACAGGCGGAGGTCGCTGTACCGACACCGGTGCGCAGGTCTCGTAGAGGCAGGCGGGTTGTTCCCCCCCGCCACAAAGACTTTGTTTATTCGTGAATTCTGGGGGGGCTTGTGTGGTGACACTATTTAAGTACGTAATTCACGTAAGGCTACACGGACCCGTTAGGGGAAACACCGGTAGCGTTAGTTTAGTCATTCCTGCTAGTCATTCTTACCGAGCAGATGTGTATTCCTACCTGTCATGTCAACTGGTATTAAAGACTGGAATTCCATCTTGAACACTCCACCTCCGACTCCCTCATTCCGGCACCACAATATAATATTGTATTGTTTTCTTTTTACACTGACTCAGATATAATGAAAAGTAGTGATGTTACGTATTGCGCCGAGGCTTCGGAGCGTGTGTCGAGTAATCCCCGAAGCTTTTTGTGAAGCTTGTTTCGAGGCTTGTATCGTTTTGGGCCAGTGACGTCACCGATGACAAACGAAGCCTCGCTGCCTGTCAATACCACGTGACTGCTTCAGAAAGCGATTCAGATCGGTTGAACCGTTGAACCACAACGCTCATAATACCCATCATGGATGTATAATGAAACATATTACCCCTCCTGTAACCGGGCCCGGTGACACGATGGAATTAAGAGAGCTCAGACCCTCACTCATATAGAGGTCGGAACATGTCATAAGTATAAATAAATAAAAGCATAAATAAAAGTAGGAATAAAAACATGAATAAATACAGGAATAAATATAGTTCAGTGTTTTCAGTTAGCTTCAGTGTGTGTGTCCTGTGGCTCAGCTGGAAAGCAGTTGACTCACGACCGCAGGGTCCCTGGTTCAACGACTGGTTGATGTGTCTTTTATTTTATTTTGTAAAAGCCACAGCGAAATTAGATAATGCAGTTAATAAATGTAGTCTTTGATATGTTTTAGCCTTTCTCAGGCTACCACATGGTTAAGTTTACGAATATTATTAAGGAATACAAATCCCTCTTTGCAATGTTTACCAGCCTCTTTAGGCTTTTCAATCACAATCATTAAACTGGAATAAATACTATATTGTTAACATGAAAATATGATTTTATGTTAGTTGTTTAGAGTTATTCTAAGGCTTTACTCATTGGGAACTCGGTATGAGATAGCACACTGTTGAGATGTCAAATCTGCCTGTTTTACACACTTTGACCAACAGGGGGGTGTGTGTTCAAATGAAGCCCATGATGAAGCCTCATGAGATGAACCCTTTTGCGAACCAATTGGCTGGAAAGCTTCAAAGCTTCATAAGGCTTCATCTCGCCATCACTAATGAAAAGACTACGTCAGTCGAAGCTCAGCTTTGGTAAGGAAGAGACAGGACAGGCAGAAAGTGATGGAAGTCAGGGAGGAACTGCAGGTACAGTCACACAAAAATAATGTGGGCTTAATAACCCCATCTATCTATCTATCTATAGAGAGGCGAAGTCCCTCCCCTTCCGAGGGAGCTCGTGGGACCCCGGAAGCGGAAAAATATACATTGAAGTCAATGGAGAAAATGGAGAGGAAAAGGTTATCTTTTGATCCCGTTTGAATTGTGCCACGAATTACACATATGATGTTTGTCAATCTTAAACAATCCTTTCCATGTAAAAAAAGTCACAGTTTGTCGTAAAACTGTTGAAATATAAGACTATAAAAATACGCAACTAGAAAGACTACAAATCCCAGAGTCGCGTAAGTGATGTCACCATTGTTTTCCTCCACAGAGAGAGCTATGTCAGCACGTCTATCTATATGGCGCTGGCTAAGATAAGATAACTTTAACAAGATGCCTGTGTGCTTAGTACCAGGTTGTTATCATACCAGCAATGGGTCTTGCTCGTTCTTTCGCCTCCCGTCTGATGAAAGGACCAGGAGTGGCTGGATCAAGTTAGCTACCTAGCTAGTAGCTAGCACGTTAGTTAGCATTACACCCGTGTCATTTTTATTAGCCTTAACATTAAGTAACCCAACATGTTAAACAGTAAGAGTAGTAGGCTAGTCATATTTCGTGAACCCTTTGAAGAGTGCTGTCACAGCGGTGTGATCATTCTATAATACACAACTTAAGCCTGGGGGAGAAATGCTAACGGTAACGCTAGCATCGGCGATCTATTCTACTTCATGCTATCTGCACAAATGGTTGACATTAAACATTAAAAAGACCAGGCAGTTCAGAGAGAATCAAAGGCAGACAGGCAGCTTTGCATGACATTCTTCTGGACGTGTTTCATTGTGGTGATAGTGAGTGTAGTCAATCCTTTTGTTGACAAGACAGACGGACATCTTGGTGACGTGTGTTGTTCTGCCCTACCGGAGATGTAGTTCACTGAGCAGTTTCACACAAAAAATGTGTAACTTCACAGTTTTACGACACATTTTTATTTTTTTGACTTGCAAAATGTTCTTTTAGATTGACAAACATCATATGTGTAATTCGTGGCACAATTCAAACGGGATCAAAAGATAACCTTTTCCTCTCTATTTTCTCCATTGACTTCAATGTATATTTTTCCGCTTCCGGGGTCCCCCGAGCTCCCACCGGAAGGGGAGGGACTTCGCCTCTCTATAACAATAGTCTTCATTTATAGACAATAGGCATCATTTTAAAACAACATATATCTATTGCAGTTATGTCATCATAACATACAATTGTATAAAACACAATTTGCTTACATCTTTGTTCTCTTTTGAGAATCAAACAAAACAGATTTAAATAAAAATAAAAAGAATGCAAACAAACAAGTGAAATGAACTAAATGGCTGAATTGCTTTTAATTCACTGGCAGGAGCGACAAGTGAGGAGGAGCAAACATTTAACGAGGGAGAGATTGAACAAAGAGAAAGAGTAGAGGACAGAGAGAGTAATGGAAGAGATGGAAGAGAGGGTGCAGGTTATGGAAAGGAGAGAGACATGGACATGGAGACTGAGGGAAATAGCATAGGAGACACAAGGGGACAAGAGAGACCAAATACCAATACTAGAGTAGACCAGGCCGGAAGAGAGGTGGCAGGAATAGATGAGAGAGAGATGAGGGGTGAGAGAGCTGATAACGGTCAAAGAGAGACAATTCTACATGAATTTGATCCAGCCAAGTATAAAGATAAAGCACTAACTGATGAAGAAAAGTACTGCCTTCTCGAAAATAAGTGGTTCAAACATGAACATAATTACCCCAAAACAAAGTTTGGTGAAAAGCAATTACGCTATAACATGAAGTGGGAGGAGAAATATCCTTGGCTAAGATATTCTGTTTCAGAAGTTTCCACCTATTGTTCCATTTGTATGTCATTTAGTAAAAAACACAATCTTCATAAATGACGGATTTTGAGACTGGAAAAATGCCATTGGAGAGAAGCGGGGCATCATTTCTAACCACAGTTGTAGTCCAGCACACCTACATGCCTCGGAGCTGGCTGAACATTTTCTGTCAGTAGCCCAAGGGCAACAGGAAAGCATTAATTCTGTTCTGAGTGATGCATATGCAGAGAAGGTTGGAATGAATCGCAAAGCTCTACTTTCCATTATTGATGTTGTCAACTGTCAATCAACTGATTCTTATGCATTACACTTTCAAAAATAATGTATATTGCAGCCCACTGACTTGGTTTGAAATCAATATATTATCCAATTTCAGACCCCCCACAGGACTTAAAAAGCACCTCACTAGATCATGAAAATCCCCCAAATCTAAATCTAACCCCCCTAGAAGGTTTGGACCTCGGTATTTAGGAAATCCTAGATACGGCCCTGCTTTTACTGTGTACTATTTGAGAAATACTCGTTTAAACTCCTGTCCAGAGTACAATAATGCATGTTTTCTGCCATCTTTGATGAGAGATAAAATGATTTTTTGCAATAAGTTCTTAGTAAAATTGATACTGTTGAACTCAGTACTACTTGGACTAGTACCACAAGTACAATCAAGTACTTTTACTGTGTACTTTTTGAGTAATCCTTTGTCAAACTCCACCCCTGAGTACAATAATGCATGTTTTCTGCCATCTTTGATGAGAGAGAAAATGATTTTTTGCAATAAATTCTTAATAAAATTGATACTGTTGAACTCAGCACTACTTGGACTAGTACCACAAGTAAAATCAAGTACTTTTACTGTGTACTTTTTGATAAATACTCGTTTAAACTCCTGTCCTTAGTACACCTGGGCTTTTTGGAAGAGGGAGCTGATGTTGTGCTCCCACTTGAGGTCCTGGGCGATGATGGTGCCCAGGAAGCGGAAAGACTTCACAGCAGTGACTGGGGAGTCACACGGAGTGATGGGGGCGGGTGGGGCTGCGTTCTTCCTAAAGTCCACAACAGTCTCCACTGTCTTGAGAGCATTAAGCTCCAAGTGGTTGTCCCTGTACCAGGTCTATAGCAGAATACATTCATTAGTGTACTCAGGACAGGAGTTTAAATTAGTATTACTCAAAAACTACACAGTAAAAACACTTGATTGTACTTGTGGTACTAGTCCAAGTAGTACTGAATCCAACAGTACCAAGTGTATTAAGAACTTATTGCAAAAAATCATTTTATCTCATCAAAGATAGCAGAATATATTAATTTGTGTACTCTGGACAGGAGTTTAAACGAGTATTTCTCAAAGTACACAGTAAAAGTACTTGATTGTACTTGTGGTACTAGTCCAAGTAGTACTGAGTTCAACCGTATTAATTTCACTAAGAATTTATTGCAAAAAATCCCTCATCAAATATAGCATAAGTGGCTTGAATGTGTTCTCAGGAGGGGAGTTTGACAGAATAACTGAAAAAGTACACATTAAAAGTAGTTCATTTTATTGTTGGTAGCAGCCAAACTAGTACCGGTGTCAGTTTTATTAAGAGCTAATGGTAAAACATATTTTTATCAAAAAATATATCACAAAAACATGCATTCTTTTACTCGTGTACTACCGTAAAGACACTATTAATCGCGCACTCAAAAATGAAGCGCTGCTCATTTGACCAAGCAAATGCTTGAGTTGGCCGCAGTAAGTCACGGCTGTGTCAATGAGCAGTCTGATATCGTTTTACAAAGATGACAAGAAGAGTGTAGATAGAGGAGAGAAACACTATAAGTCAGGACACGTACAGCAGTGCAGCCTAGATGAAGGTGTACTTACCGGTGTTGGTTATAAACAATTAAAAGGGATAATTGGGAAGGCATTACAAATGTAAATATATTTTAAATAATAAAACAATCCCACCACCACACAGGTATCTACAGGAGAAGAGGGAATTTAGGGAACAGAACCTAAATAAAATGCACCTAGTTTAAAGACATAGTTTGAGTTTAACAATGAACTCAAAATGTAAAACAAAGTATGGAACATGTTTCTGGACATAGCCTATGTGTTTACATGTGAAAAGACACACTTTGTCTGCCACCTCTTTTATGAGAGGACGTTGGAAGTTCACTAGTGCGCAACATACCTGCACCAGTTTATCTGCGAAGTGCCTCAGGTGAGATGGAATGAACTTTAGGATCCTAAATTCTTTCAAACGAGCATTTGCTCTCTCTCGACGTGAATCCTATTTTGTGCGATAAGCTTTGTAGCCTGTGCTTCACTGCGTGTCAGTTGACCATGACAGAGGAATGGGGGAATGTTCACAGTGACTCCTTCAGGAAGGATATTCTGGATTAAGAATCCCTTGTCAGCCAATATCAGATCTCCAGGTTTGAAATGCTGAAGAACACCAGAATCCCGTACTATGTATTTGTCACTTGTTGATCCTGGGTATAGTTTGCTGCAGTATGTGAGGAGTAGTTTGAAGGAGTGCATGCCATGGTAAGCAGAGTGGGTCTCTTTCTGGATATCCATTTGCTTGGGGATAGCCATTTTGATGTCCGTACAATCTACTATCATTCTGCAGTTTTGGATTTGCCGAAATGAAGAAGGCAAACTGGTTTTATTTTTCTCCCGGCTGGGAACATGCGAAGACCTGTGGGGCTGCAACCCGGAGCAAAGCAACAAAACATTGCGTGGCAATAGTAGCTAAGCTAACGAAACGAACTGCCGAGTAAAATTGGAAAACACCGGTAATTAATTATTCTATAATTTGTAAAACTACGGTTTTAAAAACGACAATTTCAAAAATACAGATTCTAAATGGTCCAAGTTGAAGCGTGTGTTTGAACCGTTTGCAGGAAGCAGGTACTTGCTTTCAAGCAGAACAGGGCAAACAAGGAGTGTTTACGTGTTCGGCGTAATGACGTACCACGACAACTTCTGTAGTCCTATTCAGCCACTTGTTAACAACCATCGTTTCTCAGACACGTAAACTCTTCAGAAATCACCAGCAGCTTTTGGTCAGCTCGCCCACTCTGTTCTGAGTCCTTCACCGTTACAGCGGAACATCAGTGATTATGTGTTACAATGGCGTTAGCAACCAGGAAATGACACCAGTAATGACAGATGAGAGTGCTGCGTGGGGTCTGGGTGCCATGTTGGCGGGACGTTGCGCGGCTCGCTGCTGCAAGGAGCGGACAGTGTGAGCTGGGTTCATTTCCTGCTTGCTGCGTGGGGTCTGTGAGACAGCGAGACATCGTGAATGGAAGGGAAGGGAAGGAGGGGGTGCTGAGGGGGGTGCAGCGCCCCCATCTGCGAGGCTCCACTAGCACCCAAACGCGGCACACCTACAGTGTAAGCGTGCCAGTTTCGCCGCTGCGAGGCTCCACTAGTATGTAGTGGGCATTAGCTGTTCAAACAGGAGTTATCTACAGTTCATTTCCTTATTCCAGGAATGCTCATCCTAGTCCAGTCTTTAAAAAGGCATGAGATCAAACTGCTACAATGACTAAAATATATATCACTTTATTTGAACATGTATTATTGGCAGTTATCACCAGTTTAAATGTTTTATTTGATTCAGTGGGATACATCACAGAAGAATTAAAGCATTCAACATTTTTTATCATTAAAATATGAAGACATTTAAAAGGTATGATTTTCTCATCGGGTGTAGAGGAGGGTGTTTTTTCTTTTACGACATGAGTGGTGCAGACTGGGAAGAAGCCATGACGTTACCTCCAACAACTTCTTAAAATCAGCTACTAAGTTTGAGAGATCTCCAGAGGGGGGAGAGCAGAGAGAGCTGGCTCCAGTCCTTAGAGGAAGTAGGGGGTGGTTGTTCGGGGGGGTATGACGCGCTCCGAGTCGGGCACAGCGCGGAACAGCTTGGGCTCTCGTCTGTTGACGTCCTTGAAGACCATGATGGACGCGATGTTCCCGCAGCGGTAGCAGTAGTTTGGCGCCGACCACACGGTCACCAGTTTTTCGTCAAACATGAACTTGTAGCCTTCATGAACCAGCTGATGTGCACGGCAGATGAGCTTCAGATTGTTGATGTGCACAAACTATAACAAAACATGAGCATTACTTTCCATCAACTGCTGTTCCAGGAGTTTGCGTTTTCCATTGATTAGTTTGAAATGTTGACGACACATACCTCATTGGTAACCTTGGAGCCAAACAGCCAGCCGGCCCCTCGAGGACTGATGGCCCAGGTGTCCACGTCCTCTGGGTCCGACCACACCAGGTCACAGAAGGCGCCCTTGTGGGGGATCTCCTGGTTGCGTTCAATGGTGCGGATCTGGTCCAGTGTCTTGATGTCAGGTGAAAGACCACCGTGGACACACAGGACCTGCTCATCTATCAACTGGGATGACACATTAAAAGATGTCAATAAGATCATTTGAAAATAGAATAGATTTTGCCTCTGAAAACCTGAGTCAATACATTGTGTAAATCAGTTCATGCCAAGTGTATGTGTTCAAACAAGGATTTACAGATCTTCATCTCTACAGAGCAGTGGAGAAGGCGACAAGATACTAAACCAAAATCTAATTTGAGTGACTTTAAAATGCAAATTAAGCCTTTTAAGGTCTCTGTTGGATGGGTTAGCAGCACAGATGTCCTGTCTACACGTCCTTCAGGTTGGACAGACTGTTTTTAGCGTTGTTCTGATGATGTACCCTTTCCCTGCACCATCTCCTCCTGCATACTCTGGCTCCATCTGATACGCTACTTAATGTACCACCAAGAAAAACAAATCACAAGTTTAACACTGTGAAAACTCTAAAATGAAATAAGTTCAACAAAAATGTTTTCAGATATTAGCTTAATTAATACACATTTTGATATTATACTTATATTAACCAAAACCAGAGGGCCACTGGAAGGTAGAAAAATAAACTTTAAAAGGACGGCACCACTTGCATGGATTAGGAAATAGTAATGACAGATGTAAGCACATGGGATTTACCAAAGCACTAGTGGGGCCCCTAAAGATCCGTTTCATTTCATCTTTGAGAGGGAGATGATCTGTGTTTACACATCCTACAAAGACCAATCAAAGAATCAAAATGTCACATTGCAACATTGTGTCAAATATAAGCATCTCAGGTGAAAATATTAATATTGTGCCTCAGGTTAAGTACCTTGGAATCATTATTGACTCTAATTTAACATTCAAAACACAAGTAAAAAAAGTGACCCAAAGAGTAAAGTTTAGCCTAGCAAATTTTAAATACATAAGAAACACAATGACATTGAACTCTGCCAAATGATACATGAATGCCATGATCATGTCACATCTAACATACTGTCTCACAAGCTGGGGGCAAACTAACAGCTCCACAAACCCTCAAAGTACTGGACCAGAAACCTAACCGCTCCCATCACTGTACCATCCTCAACAAGCATAACATCCTGAGTTGGGAAGATTTAATAAAGTATAGGAACATCGTTCTGGTGTACAAAATCCTGCACAATACAGCCCCTCCACCTCTTAACTCATTGGTTACTCAACGTAACAACACCAGACTGACCACTAGAAGCTCCACACGTGGCGACCCATCAGTCCCATTCAGGAAGAGTACTTTTGGTCAGTCGTCATTCTCGGTCACAGCAATACAAAACTGGAACTCTCTACCCACTCAAATCAAAAAGGCATACATTCTCATACCACCTTCACAGCTCACTTAAAAACATGGTTCAGAGAACTACACCTGCACACACTAGTCTGTGTTGAGTATGGCGTGAGTGTTACATGTTGTGATCATGGATGTTGCCCCTCATTTCTGTTATGTGATTGTGATGTGCTAGCCTATATGTGACATGTACTGTATGTAGTAACGTGTGTTGTTTATTGTTCTCTTTTATCCATCCCTTTCGCCTGTATCTACTTGTCTTTCATCGTTTTTATTTTTAGAACCAACGCTGTTGATATATTGTGATTTTAAGGGTGTCCATTACCATCTGGCCGGGGACAACAGCTGGAAATTAGCCATGTCGGCTAAAGTTGCTCCATTTACTGTTTTTGTGACAGTTCATCGATGGGGACTGTCCATGACACTATCAATAAATAAACTAAACTAAACTAAAGTCCCCCTTAACAGACAAAGGTTATTCACGTTGTATGTCACCAATGTGAACGAGCCATGAAGAACTTACAGCTGCCACAGTCAGCATGTCAAACACTTTGGTGCAATACCTCCAGGCATTTGCATTTCCATATTTTGTTTGGCACTCATCTGAAAAACAGCAGAAAATACATGTATGATTATGAAACAGAAAACAATTGAATACATAAACAGTGAGAGTGAAGCATGTGAACCTACCATAAAAGCCGTACACTTGAGTTATTTGTCTGCTTTCGTGGTTTCCACGTAGAAGTGTGATACGATCCGGCCACTTGGCTTTTAAAGATAGCAGATGTGTAAATGTCTCCAAGCTATAATATCCTCTGTCTACAAAGTCTCCCTAGAGGAGGAAAAGAAGACACCATCAATGGAGCAAACATAAAGAGCCTCCTTATATTCATTCAAAACACAACTCAGTTTCTCCAAGATACAGTGCATCTTCATATCTGACACCCTGGGGAAACTTATGGGATCAGCTACTTGACATGAAAGAAAAACAGAGACATTTATTTGGACCTTGCTTTCTTTGAAAAAAGCCACACTTGATATAGTAGTTGGTGAGTATTTGTAGCCAGGGCAGCAGCTCTTGGAACAGTTGGTCTTCCACTTTTGTCCAGACTCAAATATCACAACAACTACTGTTGTACCATAACATTAGGGTGTTAACTTGACCATCATGCAAGGGATGTTTGGAATTTGAAATGTACATTATGTTGAACAGTAATCATGACATATTCTATATACTTTTATTATAAACAATCAGGATACATGACATTAACAATATAAATGGGCGCCTGTGGTTGCTTCCAAAAAGGGTGTCAAGCTCCCGGAGAAAAATGTGTACTGTAGATATTGGGCTTTATTAATAATAATGTCATCTTGTGAAAATAAGCAAAACATCAGTCGTAACTTTTCTGCATGGAGGTTAACTGACTTAGTCAGAAATAAGGCATGAATTATTGTGGAATATTTAATACTGCTGTTACTTACCATGAAAATGTAATTTGTGTCAGGAACTTGGCCTCCAGTTCTGAAGAGCTCACAAAGATCATAAAACTAGGAACATTAAAGAGAACACATTAGCCTTGGTTTAGAAAAGAAAAAACAAAACAGAAATGTGAGAGTCAAAAAATGCTAAAGTATTAGCAATATAATAAAATTCACATTTCAAAGTTTGGGATTAAACCAATTGTTTATCAAAGTAAAAGTAGGAAACAAGTTAAAAAATTATGCTGTGAAATTGAAAAGACATTTGTACCCCTACTTATACATTTAGAATGTTGATGTCACTTATGACATATTTTAATAAATTGCCACTAATATAATACATGTTCTATCTCTATCAGTGAACTCAGTTTGGATGAACAAACATTTGGTAACAAGCAACATTAATTTATCATCTTTAAAAAGGTGTTAAAGAAAGCAAAAGTCCAGCTTACCTGACCATGAATATCTCCACAAACAGTAACTGGAGTCGAGACGGGCTGAACATTTGATTCTTCCAGCAGTAAGTCGCATACATAGTCACATAACCTCTGTGGAAGTGAAACAGGACATGTTAGCAGTCTGACACACTCCAGCTTCATCCCACTCCAGGCTTACTGCTCAACCATCTTTATCTCAAATATGACCCAAGGAGCTCCTGGAAGGATATGCATTTGGCTTTATAGTCTTAAACTGAGATTTGGCACAATCCTTTGCATTGTATTACAAATATTTTTTCGATCAGTCTATCAAGTATGAGCTCAAAACCTGTCCTAAAGACAGAGTGCTCCAAAGACCATTAACCAATATTCCCAACATAGTTCTTGACAAATTCACTGTATAATGCCTGGTTTTCATATTCACATCAGTGTTATTTTATTTACATTGTAGGTATAACACAGGGCCGGTCCTTAGCATTGGCGTTATAGATGTTCGCCTAGGGCACCAGATCTGGGGGGCGCTGCGCTGGCAGCTTTGGGAGGGGGAAAAACATTTTTGAGTGACTGTTGGTGCTCATCCTAATTTTCGGCCGTGATGTAACAACATTCATAATTAAGTAAAGGTAACACCCTTTTCACCCCGGTTACACTTTTCATTTGCCCTGTACGATGGGTGCTTTAAGTAGGGATGGGTACCGAGCCCCGGTATTAAAGGGGCCCCGGGTCTAAGGCCGTGGTACCGTTAAGCTCCAATGTTATCGGTCTTTTTATCGGTACTGGAGAAAATATGTCATATGTATTATTGTTACACAAACATTACATTGCAGTGTTAGTTTCGCCAACTCCGTTTCTAATACGCAAAAAGACAAAAAATGAGTTATTTTTTGTATTTTCGATCTTAGTGGATGCATGTCAATTTAAATCAATACATACAACTATTTTTTAAATCAATAAAATCATTTTCTAAATCCATAAAAGCATTTCAATTAATATTGGGAGTCATATTGTTACTTTGTTGAGAATGTGGCCATGTAATAAGCGGGATAATGTGCAGCGACTTGGTCATTATAAATAACACCTTCATGCCGATCTAGATCCCTCCGCTTCGCGTCGGGCTCCTGATCAGCTGCCTGTCGGTGTTCTTTTCCCCATAATGACCGAGTGGCTGCACATTATCCCTTACATATGATTATATAGAGTCATTATTCATTTGTTGTAAAGCAGGAGAAAGCCAATCAGAACTGGTGTACTTTTTTTTCCCCAGGAAAGTACCTGCTCTCAGCAGGCGCTAAAAATGGGGTGAAAAGTTCCCGGCACTTAGTTATTCTTTTGGTGTGAACACGACATCAGGGGTACTAACGGAACTAAACGCGAAAAGTACGGGTGAAAAGTACTCGGTGTGAACGCGGCTCATGGCAACCATGCAAGGGAAGTCTTCTTCCCCAACCCCACATTCCCCTGATAGGTGGAGAATTGACCAATAGCCGTAGCGCCACTTTACTGATGTCAGTAAAGTGTTCAAATCTGGATCAGTTTTGATCAGATCCGTTGCAGCCCCTTTTTTAGAGATTTGGGTATGGAGGAAAATAGAGAGGGTTGTGTTTTCTGACACTTGGTGAGTTCCCTGGAACACCGGGGACACATTCATAAAAGACATACAAAAGTGCATATTGCATGATAGCTCCCCTTTAAGTTATAAATAAGTGTTACATTATCATTAAAGCTCAATGTGACATATGTCACAATTCAGATATGTGACACTAGGGGGGGTTACTTGTCAGAAATGCGTTCTAGGTGGTCTATTTAGTCTAAATGGCATTCCCCTTTATTTTCCCAAAAGTAGAAATGGGTCCGGGTTCTTATAGGTTAAACGTATAGGCTTAAAGGCATAATAGAACTACCGTATTATATGGATTCAACTTGTGCCCCGTTTATTTGTTATTGGCTATGGTAGGTTATTGGTTATGTTCACATACTTATTTGATTATTAAAATGTAAACCGATCTTTAGAGTTGTAGTCCCCTAGGTCTAGTCTCTAGTAATTGTGTGCTCAAAGCGCACCAGATTGAAGCATTTTACTTTAAAATGTTCAAACATTTCTTCCACTCTAGAGGACGTGATGTCCACCCCCCAATTCAAACATGTTTATACAATACTGAATACATAGAGCCGGCCCTGGTATAGCATATGTTGTTCTTAAAGTTTGCAAGAGAGTTAATGAATTTAAGCAATTGTTTGTATATTGATCTGTCTGCCGTGGTTCCCATGTTTTGCCACAACATACACACCAGAATCGCAACATTTAACTTTTGGCCAGTAGCTAGCATAAGGCATTGACAGCTAACAGGTAACAGCTTCCTCTTTCACTTTCCTGTCCTGATGCCTATTCAAGTTTGTGGCCCAACGATCACCCTTATCGGTGACGCCGGTATAATGTGCATAACATAACAATCCATGCTAACGTTAACCGTTAACTGCCCCCAGTAACACCTAACGTTAGCAGTTACATTAGCCGCTCATGTTCACCTAACATGTTTTAGTCACCCGTTGCTTCCACTGGTATGAAAAAAACCGTAGCCTATTTTAATACAAACCACATTTACTCACCTTTAAATCGTTTTCCGGGAGGTATTTGCAGTGCCTCGCTATGTCAACGTACTTATCAAGGTCTAAAGGCGCCATTATCAGAACGCTAAAACCAGAAGAATGCTAAAGTAGTTAGCCAGCTAGCAAGTTCCTTCTCTTCTTCCTTTTCACCGCTCCTTCATTTTCAACTTGGTGTCTCTGGTGTCAATTCAACACAAGCTCAGATGACCACATCCTGTAAGAAACTTCAAAATAAAAAATAAAAACATACAAAACAGTCTTTTAATAATAAATAACACCATAATTACATCAATTATGCTATTTTATGTCAATAGTGAATATAATAAGCATATACTTTTGTTTTGGAAACATTTGAAAAAAAATTACAGGAAATATTTTAAACCTTTATTTCGAAAATGTCATTACAGTGGCATTATCTCGATTTAACTTGACTCTCCATTTTATGGTGTTTGGTGAACAAAGATACGCGACAGCGCCCCCTGCGGATATAATGGTAACTGACACTTACACAATAACAGCCATAGACATATAAAGATGTTATATGTCTATGATAACAGCTCCTTTGTTTTTTTGACCTTTTCTATGGCCCTTTCTCATTTCATCAAATCCCCCTCCTCGACTCCTCGGTCCTCCGGTAGTGACCCGGAAATGAATTTCAGCGCGCCATGTTGAAGGACATCTCATTTCTCTAAATGCACTTCGAGGACCGAGGATCGAGCGTCGAGGAGGCTCTCTGGAGGAGCTATAACCGAGGATACACTGATGGGTCCTCCACGGCTCCTTCGTGGATGTATTTCCGGCAACAGTGATGTTTCAAAGAGTCGTGGCGCACGGCCGGACTTATCTCAGCCAATCACAGCTCTGCATGCATCCCCTGGATATTATTTTATTAACTGCTTTCATCGCGACGCAATGTTTACAGTGAGAACAGCTGTGAGGTCCGTGCAGAAAGCAGAGCAGTGTGTATAATATATATCACTCAGTGTAACAGGCCTACTCTCTTTATTTGCTGTAGTTTAGTAGATATCTACAAACAAAGACCATTTAGTGCTTCACATAATAAAATACACAACAGCTGTAGCCTGATTATGCTTTAGGAGCTGTAGGTGTGTGTGGTACAGTGCAGTGTTAATTTTGGCAGCTATTTTTTGAGTTAGTCTTAGTCTTTAGACGAAAATGGTTATTAGTTTTAGTCACATTTTAGTCATTTCTATCCTTCATAGTTTTAGTCTAGTTTTAGTCGACGAAAACTCAAAACGTGTTAGTCTAGTTTTAGTCGACGAAAACTCAAAACGTTTTAGTCTACTTTTAGTCCAGTTTTAGTCGATGAAAAATTACATTTTAGTCAACTTTTAGTCAAAATGTTTTCTCTCTTTAAACCAATTCAGTTAGGCAAATACAGGTATCTGAAATAGGAATCAAGGTGACAGTATCAAGTGTTGAAATGTACGAGTTAGTTATGACTTATCATGTAACGTTACAGTTAGCTAATTTACCGTGGCATAAATAGCAGGATGGTGCGCCTTCAAGTGCCTCTTCAGGTTGGTCGTATTCTTCCCAACTAATTTGAAGCCACATGGCGTCTCTCCTTCTCCCGCAGTAACAGTGCAGTGTGTTTTACTTTCTACCGAATTATAAATAAAGTGTGTTCATCAGAGGCTTGTGAACTGTCAACGGGGACTGTTGCGCCGTGTTATGCATGCCCACTGCACCTCGCGGGAGCGCGCACAGTGTAAAGCAAACACTCACAGACATTTCAATGATCTGTTCGGCAAAGTTAGGTTTGGAAACTATATAATTTCCTTTTGGGCGGGCATGCATAACACGGCATAACACCGGAGCCTCGCTGCGGGGAAAATGTGGCGCTGTTCTGAGTTTGTTCTAATCTGTCAAAATGACGGACGGCTTTCAGATTTTTCCGTCATTGTAAAAAAAAAATCCGTCATAGACGGAAAATATTCGGTTAACGCGACCTCTGGTGTCCATATATCTAGTCTTTTTTTCAGACCAAAAACTAAAAGCGCTGTCGCTGAATCCGTCATCTTGTTATTTTCTCACTGTTTGCACATCATCATTCACCACCTGCTGCAGCTGGGGTGGGGGTGAGTGAGATTCCCAGAATCCCAAATAATTCAACCAATGACAGGGATGCATTTTGAAAAATAATACCCT
Organism: Gobionotothen gibberifrons; assembly: GCA_943591055.1. Taxonomy (NCBI): domain Eukaryota; kingdom Metazoa; phylum Chordata; class Actinopteri; order Perciformes; family Nototheniidae; genus Gobionotothen; species Gobionotothen gibberifrons. The sequence goes on along the minus strand of CALSBZ010040059.1, from coordinate 5,243 downwards.
GCATTTGTAATGTCCGATAGTCCACCCTTAACACCTTCGTCTCGTCTCGTCTCGTTAACGAAAACTAAATGTACATTTCGTCATAGTTTTCGTTATCAAGAATCTATTTTTAGCTCGTCATCGTCTCGTCTTAGTCATGTAAAAAAGGTCGTTGACAAACATTTTTCGTCATAGTTTTCGTTAACGAAATTAACACTGGTACAGTGTGTAGGTGTGTGTGGTACAGTGCGTAGATGCAGCGGACAGACAGGTCTCAGTTGGTTTGGTGTCCTCTGCTTACTTTTAAACTTTTGGCCCATCATTTATTTTCCTCATTGTGGAGGAAACTTCTCTGTAGCAATGCAGTGGGAGTCACCGACTCATGAAGGAGACACGAGAAGAGCTGGAGTTCTGATGTCAAACACTGAGATTTAATACAAGTATCGGCCGGAGAAATTCACATAACAAGTCACAGCAGCCAGATGTTCTGACTGCACGGGTGGGTTGCCAGGTCAATTCTCATCAGCCTGTGTCTTGGTAGACCATTTAACTAGTTTACAGAGAGTCATAATCAACATATTGGGGATGGGCATTGATACCTGGAGACTGTCTCTGACCCCCTGTGGTGCTTTGAAGCCAGCGTTCTCAGAGTCGTATAACTCCCTACTTCCTCCAGATCAAGTCATAAAACTTATAGTATCAACATGCGGCTACATTATCACGTTCCTTACGGGAGATAAGGAGCAGGGCTGATCGTAAATGTCAACACACAGGAAAGGGTTAAATTCTTGGAGTGAAGACAGAATTATTCCCTCACACTCATTGTAGCGACCAGAGAGGGGAGAGGGGGGGGATATATCCAGTCTCTGATAGTGTTACGTTATTATGAGAGTGCTCCGTTTGATTCGGAAATTGTATATATTTATATAAATATATATATATATATATATATATATATATATGTGTGTGTGTCCCCGCATCTGTAGCCTGTTATTGTCTCATTATACCGCACTGTGAATGAATTAAAAGTAAATATATAAGTCGTCATGAACACATCTGTCCATCAGACAGAGGGCTGCTGTGCCTCCTGTCATCATTAATGGACGTCTCTTTAAAATGACCGCTCAGAGGAGAGGAGTTCTCATTTCTCTAACCGCCTGCTGCTTCCCCTCCTCGTCTCCTCCGCTCGCATCTCCTGTGGGCGGGACTAAGTCTTGAGGATAGGAGTCAAGGAGGGGAGTCGATGAGGGGAGTTAGAGAAATGAGAAAGGGCCTATATGGTTTCGTCCTTTGGTACCCTTTCTGATGGCCTTTTTAGAATGAGCACTTGCTCCTGCAATATACTGCACATCCATGAGGCCTGGGGTTTAATTTGTGCTGTGGGAATAATATTAATGCACATATTGTAGAGGTGTATATCTAAAACCGGAAACTTAGTAAAATATGTTAGACTTGTTAAACTTTGTTTTGTTTGCATAATACTGAATTTCCCCACGGCGATTAATAAAGGTCAATCTTATCTTATCTTATATGCAATGGAAACGTTTTATTTGTAATGATCAGGAGAAATCATTATTTTACAAGCTAACAATAAATTGTTCAACCAGCATATCAATTAAATTATGTAATAAAATAATAAAGTAAGGGTTCATTCATTGTATTCATTATAGGGCTCAGCTACTGATTATATTCATTATCAATGTGTTTGCTCACTTATTTGTTTGGACGATAAAACAGAAACCAAGAAGCATTCTCTGGAAAACATTCCTCTGCTACAAGACTTTTAGAGGATTGGCCCTCTTCTGGGTCCTTTAGAAGAATTTCTCCTTTAATCCAAGCTGGCCTGCTCATTCTTTGTCTCCTCCCCCCTTAGCCTCTGTTGTCACTCACTCACCCAACCACATTCCTCAACATCCTAATCTTCTAATTTCCCCATTAAATATATATATCAATTGTATTTTGAAAAAGAACAAATGCTTAGTTATCACTACCAAGTGCTTTTTTATCGTGGTCTTCTGTTTTCCATCTCTTGGTGTGGTGGTTATATACTGTTAGAATAAATCCTTCTCTTTCCCTCCTGTATAAAGATGTTAGACTCATTTTGACCAAATGTTTTCAATCTATGACCTGCTTTCCTATACTTCTTACTTGTGTCGTTCTAGCTACATAAAAAGTCAATACATGTTACACCTTTAACTTGAATAACACATTTTCTTTGCTATTGCTATTTTTTTGTTCTAACATTGCATTTGCTTAATTTATTTTTCATTTTCATTTGGGTCATCTATTTGTTTAAAAGTGAAATTATTGCTTTCATTCACTGACAAACTGTATCATAGTTTGGGGGGGGGGGGGGGGGGTATGTAGTGGTTCAGATGTACCGTATCGTTTGTTCCTATGGGACTGCAAACTGTCATGTTTTGAGTGATTGTCATTTCTAACATAAACATCTGAAGTAAAACCTTAAAAAATGGATGAATCAATGTTTTTCCTATCGTATCTGTCCCAATAGATCACATCCTGGATTTGGTTGCAGTTACATATTACCTAAATATAGTGAAATAATTCTGAACTTAAACTTGACAGTTCCTGACTAACATATCCAAAGTGTGAAGAGTGACCTCCATGTCAGATTAGCTAAAGTCCTCTAGGTACGTTGGAGTTAGTTTACCCATAAAGATGCACTATGTTGGGACAGTATCTCACATGGTATAGATCAGCCACACATATCAGGCTGAGTCCTTACCCAACGACCCGGGTCCATCCAGCTCCAGCCCTTTGCTCCATGTCATCCCTTCTCAGCTTCCCATATCATACGTATCTCCCTAACCTAGAGGAGCTTCAGCAGGGAACATCTCTGTGGAAACTCTCATATCCACAGTTTGGATCACAGTAGATATGGAGAAGGGAATTTAGTTGTATTGCATTTAAACAGAGGTGGAAGAAGTACCTTTTACTTAAGTAGAAGTAGCAATACATCCGTGTAGAAATTCTCAGTTAACGCAGTAAAAGTCCTGCAATCAAAATTGTACTTAAGTCATAGTAAAACATTTTTAGCATTAGTACTCGTTATGCAAAATAGCCATTTTGAGCACCATACAGTATATGTTAAAATTATTCGATAACAGTTTGTGTTGCATTTATAACAGCAATGTTGCACATGGTAAAGGTGGGGTTGTTTTGAATGACTTATAGCTTAACCTATAATATTATAATATAATGTATATGGATTTATATTTTATATTGGTAACCTAAATCTGTATTTAACGAGTGACTAAATATGTCTTAGGGAAGATAGCTTTTAGATGCGCAGCTCCTCTGTCTTGGAATAGTCTACAAATTAAATGGAAACTGAGCAAACCACTAAATGTTTTTAAAGCTAGGTTGGATGCTACTCAATCGGATGCTGTTGGTACCTGTTCCTGTGGATAGTTATTGTAAATTGTAATCCCTGTAATGATGCTGTATGATGTCCTTTTTGTTGTTCTGTTGTTTTATGTTTCATGTGGAACCTATTGAGCAGGTCTCCCTTGAAAAAGAGATCAATGATCTCAAGGGATACACTTGGATAAATAAAGGTTTGAAATTAAATGAAATATGTAAAAATAAATGTAGTTGAGTAAAAAGTACAACATTTACCCACAAAATATAGTGGAGTAAAAGTATAAAGATGCATAATGTGCAAATACTCAAGTTAAGTACAAGTAACGCAATTGTTTTATTCTAGTACAGTACTTGAGTAAATGTACTAAGTGACATCACACCATTGACCATCCATCCACCATCTCAGTTTTCTAAGGCTCAACTTTTACAAATAAGAAAAGAAAAAAACAACTCTTATCACTTTGAAATGAATTAAAAACTCTGTATTCATCCCTGCTGGACAACTCAAGTGCAGTAGTCAAGTTCCTTGTCATGGACCAGAAGCCCTCGGCTGATCTCTGGATTCCCTGTGCTGTGGCTCTGATCTCAGGTTAACCACAGTGTGTGGAACAATTGATTCTCTGTCTACTCTTGTAATAACACAAAAAGGTGCTCATCTGTCTTTAGAGTTTGTGCAAGGGGTAAAACCAAGCAGCTGTTCAGCTGTCTGGGAGGAAACACAGGGCAGGTCCTTTGTTTCAGAAAGCTCAGAGACAGGACAGGGAACGTCTGGCTGGTGGAGGAAGATACATTATGGCTTACAGAAACAATTCATCATGCATTGATTCACGCACTGACAGCGGGGGTTTGAAATTCCTCTGACAGATTGAGATGATGAGTGGTGTTGGTGCTTGATGACAGGTTCAGTTGGCACCAAGCTACATCTGAGCTTAAGTGATTTACATGAAGAGAGAAGTACTCGGATCGTGTACCTAATTAACAGTAGAAGTACCAGAGTGTAGGAATACTCTGTAAAAAGAAGAAAAGCAACTTGATTGCAAAGTCCTGCAATCAACTTGTTACTCAAGTAAAAGTAGAAACGTGTTAGCATCAAAATATCCTTAAAGTATCAAAAGTAAAAGTAGTCATTGTGCAGATCGGTCCATATGTATTCATCATAATAGTGGGGTCAGAGGTTGCGCTAGACGTTTTCGTAATCGTAACCTTTATATTATATATATATAATATATACAACTTTGACGGGGGGGGGGGAGCACGCTCGTGAACTCAATGATTTGTACGGCAAATATTTGGTTGACGCGACCTCTGAGTGGGGGAGAAGTTCATTGTAACAAAACATTTAAATACTCTTAATACTAAGTAAAGAACAAGTCTCTCTCTACAGAGGGTGGTGAAAACTGCACAGCACATCACCAGGGGCCTTTCTCATTTCAGCTAATCCCCCTCCCCGACTCCCCTCCTCGACTCCCCTCCTCGACTCCTATCCTCGAGACTTAGTCCCGCCCACAGGAGATGCGAGCGGAGGAGTCGAGGAGGGGAACCGAGGAGAGAGGAGGGGAAGCAGCAGGCGGTTAGAGAAATGAGAACTCCTCTCCTCTGAGCGGTCATTTTAAAGAGACGTCCATTAATGATGACAGGAGGCACAGCAGCCCTCTGTCAGATGGACAGATGTGTTCATGACGACTTATATATTTACTTTTATTTCATTCACAGTGCGGTATAATACTTTTTTCCGCTGCTCTCAGCTCCTCCGTTTCCACTTCCTCATTCTTCTCCGTCTCAAACATTCCTGACATTCCAGAATGCACGTTTATATCAACCCGGTATCACGGTAAGACGTGAACATGTGACGGTTTACCATGCTGGGAGACGTGAATATG
>CALSBZ010040058.1:0-24981 GCA_943591055.1 Gobionotothen gibberifrons | reverse complement strand
ATTACTGCACCGAAAATCACTCCTAGCTCCCTTATTACTCATCCTAGTTGCACATCCAACACATCGTTTATGATCGTAAAGACACAGAATCTAACGGTGCCCACCTCAACACTGAAAGATACAAACTTGCAACGTTATCAACAAAAAAGTACATCAAAACATGTGGCGCTAGGTAGCCAAAAACACTAACGTGGCTTACCTTGGTCTTTGTCTGGTCAAAACTGGTCTTCAATGGCATTAAAACGATAAAAACGATGCTGTAGTTAATCCATAGGTTAATATCCAATGTGACTGTGTCCCCTTTGAAATGTTCTGATAATCTATAAGCAATAAAGTTGCAATTGCTTTTTCAAATATCAGAGCAGGGATATTCCTACGCTCTGCAGCAAGATTGCATAAGCAAAGACGCCACCAACATTAGTGTGTGCGGGACGATTTCCCTTCGATTCTATTGGCTCTAACGGTCAGGAAGAGATGTCACATGTCAAAATCGAGCAAGAGGGGCCAGAGATATGGAAAATCCACCCAAATTGCCCCAGAAGAGTTTTTTTTTGCTAAATCTGTCTAAAAAGGTCAAATATCACTTGTTTTGCATCAATCCTGATACAGGGTACTTATTATATGTTGTACTTTGGATTCCTAAAGCTTTTAGTCTACTAACCCATCATCCAAGGTTAGTTTTCACTATACTGTAAGTACAAAATATTTTTTGGACGGACACTATAATTTACAGTTTTTTACCATGTTCAATCTGAATTTTCTTTAAAGTAAAAAACATCTATAATGATTCTGACTTTTCTACATCCAACTCACAGGTTTATCATTACTTTGAGAAAAAAGATTATTAATTTAACCCTTTTAGAAGGGAAGATATGGTCATTTGTTCTGGGAATGTCATTTTCGAGTCTGAAACCTGAAAAACAGGCTTGGGGCTTACAGGCTATTCAAATCATAATGGAAATAGCAGGTGAGATTAACTGAAAATATTCACAATCTCAGAATGAAGTAGTATAGATTGCAAGCATGAAACATAATTTGTTCCTTGTTGAATTTTGAATTATGAGACGTTTCACAGTATGGTGAATTTTAACAGTAATGGCACCTTTTGTGCTCTTTCCAGAACTCAATTATCTGAACCCTGATCTATTAAACCACTATCCCAATTTTCATAGGAACATCATCCTAGCATTTGCAGGTACACTGCATCACGGCCTGATGCCCAACCTGCTTGGCAGTGGCACTAATGTGCGCTACAACTGTAGGGATTCTGTTTGGTGGTGGCTGCAGTGTATCCAGGAGTACTGCACACTAGTACCAGACGGTGTCTCCATCCTCAAGTGTCCTGTCCAAAGGATGTACCCCAACATATCTGAGCAAAAGCCATATGGAGCTGAGGTAGGACTGTGTGCTGTGTTCTTATTGGTTCTTGATATGATGAGCCAGAGTCACTGCTGTTTGAAATCATACTAGATGGGGGCAAAAATATATAAGTAATGAACAATTACGCCTCTTTTTCCCTGATTTTAGTCAGTCAACATACAATGACTTGACTTTGGTTCTGGTCACACCACTATATTTGACCAACACAGTCAGTTCTCTTGCATAGCCAAACTTTTCCCCACAGAACTCTGTCGGCACATAAGAAAGGTTTGGTTGCACCAAATATTATTCTTTCCAAAGGGTTAGCTTCCAAAATCACATCAGTCTTTGGCAAAGCATTACACCATAAAGTAGAAATACCCAAGTAAAGTTCCAAAACGGTTCTGTGTTGCATACCATGGGGTAGCCTATTCTTTAGCATTTTCATGTTTGCCATTTTTAATTGCTCATTAATACAAATTCTATATAAATGTATCCATTGTAAAAATGAAAGGAACTGCACAGTTCTGTAAGTGTTCTGAATCTTCTGAAATTAACTGGTGTTTTTATTTGAATCAAAACATTTGGAGAATTAAATTCCTTTTTTTCTTCAGGAACAACCATTGTATGATGTTATCCAGGAGGTCATGCAGAGACATATGCATGGTATTCAGTTCAGAGAGACCAACGCTGGGCCACAGTTGGACAGCAATATGACTGATGAAGGTATTGTCATGCACTCATAACCAATACTGCTTAATGATTTTGATTTGATATCTTTTAGCTTTACACAGCTCAGGTCAGGTCACACTGTGTACTATTATATAGATTAAGAGGATAAATTATTTCACTCTGGTGTTATTTAAAGGGGACCTATCATGCAAAATGCACTTTGTGATGTATTTTATACATACATATGTGTCCCCGGTGTTCCAGGGAACTCACAAAGTGTCAGAAAACACAACCCTCTCTCTTTTCCTCCATACCCAAATCTCTAAAAACGGGGCTGCAACGGATTTGATACATGTGGATTTTTGAAACGAAAACAGAAACGTATAAATATACCTTATATAGGTATGGCCCTACAATATATCATTTAAATATAGCATGATAGGTCCACTTTAAGTTACACACATCGTATTTTGATAAACACATGAACACATGTACAAGCATTGGAGAGGTGGCATTGGGAAGAGGCTGCCAGTTGTCTGGCGCTAAGTAGCAGTCAGGGTTTGATGCCTTTCACCTCTCAAGCTGATAGTATTATGGATGTTGTATATACAACCTTACACAACATTTAAAAAATGTCTGTGAAAACTTTAAAGGTTTTCGAGATTATTTAAATTGTATGTTTTTGCAAATAATGTAAAAGTTACTTCATCAGCAGACCATGGAGTTTTTGTTGTCTGAGGAGTAGCTGCTTTGAGTTTTGCGTTTTTAAACACCAGACATTTGTCAGTAATGCCAATTGGCTAGAGTTTCAATCCTTTTTTAATAAAATGTTTGGATAGATTTACTCAGGAACACCAAGGTACTGTTGTGAAAATTTGAGGTTACAAAAATCAACTTTACCTTAAATTTGAGGTTAATTTGTATTAATGAGTCAATCGACCATCAGCATCTATGCACTCTATTTAAAGTACATGTAAGGTATCACTCTGTGATACTGATAAAAGCCCATCTGACTCTCACCAGGTTTTAATGTAGAGGCTGCAGTGGACCAGACCACTGGCTTCATCTCTGGAGGAAATCGCTTCAATTGTGGAACTTGGATGGACAAGATGGGCGAGAGTGAGAGGGCACACAACAAGGGAATACCTGCTACACCAAGGTATGTTTTTTCTTATATCTCCATCTTTGTTTATTGAGCAAGCATCCATCATTATTACGTTTAATTTGTGAAAGTTAAAAGGTAAAAAGATACCTTTGCAAAGTTGCTAAATCTATCATTTCACTGTGAAATTGGCTGTTGCTGTGGTCCTGGATCATAAGTCCTGGATGGATATCCTCGTGGATTCATCTTCCTATTATACACACATGCATTTGCAAACATTTGGACTACCTATGTTGCAAATGTATTATCTTTTTAATTTACACACGGCATCTATTGCACGTCTGTCCGTCCTGGGAGAGGGATCCCTGCTCTGTTGCTCTCCCTGAGGTTTCTCCCATTTTTCCCTTTAAACTGTGGGTTTTCTCTGGAAGTTTTTCCTTGTACGATGTGAGGGTCTAAGGACAGAGGGTGTCGTATTGTCATACTGATATTCTGTACAAACTGTGAAGACCACTGAGACAAATGTAACATTTGTGATATTGGGCTATATAAATAAACATTGATTGATTGATTGATTGAATATTATGTATCATGTAGTATTTAAAGGGGACCTATTATGCAAAATGCAGTTTTTGATGTATTTTATGCATAAATATGTGTCCCTGGTGTGTAAGGAGACTCACAAAGTTTCAGAAAATATGACCCTCTCTCTTTTCCTCCTTACCCACATCTCTAAAAAAAAAAAAAACGGAGGTGCAAACGAGCAGATCCAGGTTTTGGCTCCTATGACGTCATTGGTGGCACAAGTGACACGTCCCAACCTATCGTCTCCGTATACAGTCGAACAGCTGAATCCCCTCTCGCAGCTGTGTGTCTGTGTATTCAGCAGGATGTCTGCAGGAGTAAAGTTGTTATATATAATACATATAATGGCACTGTTCTAGCGGTAAACACTTAAAGGTCACCTATCATGCTATTTTTAGGCAATTCATTTCCAACACACATATTGATAGATGTCTTGTGACCTGCGACCCAAGTTTTTCATTCATTGCATAACTACACCGTAGTTGTGTATATGATATGTCAATAAACCTTAGAAAATCTTGAAATCTTGAAAGGGATGTGCAAAATAGTCATTATATACAGTCTTTAATTAACTATTAGTAGAGAATAACGAGTAATGAATATACTTTATAGGGATCCTATTAATATCTAATAATAAAAATAATAAAATTCAATAACGTGCTTTAACCACTAGTTGTCCCTTTATATCAGCTGTGCAGCGTTATGGTGTAAATACAGCCTATCCACCTATTGGATCAAATATAAAAGTCAGACGAATTAGTGTTGATACTGCAAGGAGACGTATTGTGTGAAAAGAAATGTAAGATGTTGTTTAATTGATGATATATTTATGATCCACGTCACGTATTCAGTTTTGGCCATAGACTGTATATATATATATGGACGTAGGGTCAGTGACGTCACCCATAGGATTCTGCAGAGTTGCGTCAGAGTTCAACTCCCGCCTGCTCCAGCCTACTCCAAATAAGGGCAAAGAGGCGGAGCCGAGGCGGGACCTCCTGCCACCGAGCTGAAAGTTCCAGAGCTAGCTGAAGCTACCAAGCTAAGCTAACATGCTCCCCATCTGCACACTGCCGTTGCCTTTTACGTTTCTAAGGTAAGCGGACATGAAACTATTTAGCAAAACTGTAAATAATAATATAAGTCATTGAGTTGTTAGCATAATATTTCAGAATCTTAAAATCCCTTAACGTTTGTATGCAATTGTGCTAAATTCAACACTGGAATCAAGCAAATATTAATGTTTTCATGATATTAGTTATTTATATTTTGATATCACTTAATTATACGTTTAATACATTTAAGTCAAGCTAAGGTAAGGTACATGTGATGGTAGCTAGTTAGTGCTCTTACCTGTGAGGCCTCCTCCAAACAGCATAATAACCAGACTGTATCATTAAACTAAGTACCAGTTCTCGATCCTTGACTTTAGACGAACAATTCAAAAGACAAAATGTATTTAAAGACCAATCTTTATTTGAATGTGCCTCTTAACCTGAGATATTAGTTATACAGTAATAGTATTGACAGTCTAAAAAAACTGAGCAACTCAACAGTCAACTTTATATTTCTTATTGTCTAAAGCATTTATTATTTTCATTTTTCCCCTCTCATATTCAGTGTGGACGGATTGAGACAGCGTGGTGTCCAGAGAGCTGCAGAGACTTCAGGGAGAAACCTCCGTGTGATGGACGTCCTGTCTGTTGGTTTGGAAAGGACTGAGGGTCTTTCCTCAGCGAGGAGGACCAGGCCTGATTGATACCAACTGCACAGGCCTAGTCTGTCACTTTATTTGACTAAATGTGTTTACTTATACTTGTAATAGGTTTACACCTTCTGTCCATAAGAGCTTTTTATTTAAAACATGTTTGATTAACTTTTGGTTCACATTTCAATAAATTGTATTTGCCCTCCTTTCGTCCATTATTCTTACTGAAAATGTTAGATTACACATTCACATTTAACTGAAGATTGGCCCCATTTATTTGTGACATTGCAAACTCTGCGGTACAAGGCACAAGGGATGTGAAGCTCATAAAGTGAGGCAAATAGAAATAATCAGCTGATGGAGTGTAGATGTGGAAATAGGTGCATTCAATCAGCTGACTGTGTTTTCACAATAAAAGTAGTTTCTTAGTGAATGTCCTGTACTGGTCTTAAAATCTCATAACATCAGCTTTTAATGTTCCTCTTGGATGTTCTTCTTGACCCTCAGAGAAGGAGAAAATGTTGAGTCGTGTCTTTCAGGCATGTCCTTTCCTAACAAAAATTACAGGAAACATATTATTGCAGAACAAGTGTGTTATGAAAGCGGTGTGTTTGTGTGTTTAGGGGCTGTAGATATAATTATTTTGTAATTGTAATGTTTTTTTTATTTCAACAGTGAGCTGTCATGACATCAGATTATGAATGAACAGTATGAAGTTCATACAACATTGAAATATATGTTATTATCAAAATAATATTGAACTGTTATCAAAACGTAGTGCAACTGTAGAAGCTTGCTCTGTTGTCTCACTGAAAGAATAACTTATACCACGTTTTTTACAGACAATATTGAGAGATAAATAGTGTGTAACTGATTCTCTTCTGTTGAACATGTTGGATTGTGTACTGTCCGAGTCAGGGTCCTTTTTATTTTACTGTAAATTTGTAAGTTGTGTTACCAATGCTTACTGTTTATTTGATCCCAATTTGGTAATGCAATTAATAAAAACAACAAGGTTTGGGTTGGTTCTTCAGATGACTGTGACGTTAACGTGTAAGCTCAATAATGAACTCCAGCTCAACCAACCATATTATAATATCTAAGTAATCATCTTGAAATATGACATTAATAATTGTAATATACACACATCTTATTGTGAGGTTGATTTCACATACACTACTTCGACATTAGCTTGTCTACATACTTGAGCATAGCCAATTTAAATTAACCTTAGCGATGCATACAGTTCCTACCTACAATATCTCTCTAAGTTACAAGGATGACCTTATTTTATCAACCTCAAACAGAAGCCGTTTGTTCTACAGTATTATCCCACTTAATGCTCAACACTTGTCTATTTCGTTTGAACCTTTATATATACAGTCTATGATTTTAACTTGGAGGCTACGATTAGCATTGTTAGCACCGATGTAGCTACCACTCGCTTACACGCTAACCCAAGCCTTAACATTCATTACGTAGCTGATTAAAATCATTAACACATAAATAAAGTACTTGAATTTCACTTACCGCAAAACCGCATTCATGCACCGTCTGTTTCAACCGCAGAGCGAGTCACAATAGTCCGATATATAAGCATGAAGAACAAACAACCACAGCCGGGGTCAAGTTGTGTTCCCTGGATGAACTGAGCAGGCAGAGTCCCTGTAACTTCATGGAGCAGCTAGCAGAGAGACAAGAAGCTAACAGCAGCAGTCTCTTGACAGAGCTGTGACCACGCCCTAATCGCGTTAGATAACAATTCACTCATAGATTCATAATCATGAAGGTGGAATCTAACTATATCCATAATAATATTTATTGCATCCAGGGGTAGAAACATGTTTTTTTCTGCTGTAAAATTGGGCATTTTAACATGGGGGTCTATGGAAATTGCTCCTTTCTGCAGTCAGTGCCTATCGGCCAATATATGAACTGCAGTTGGTGGCACTTCATTATTGGCGTCCCGGCTCTTCCCCAGAGTTTGCCGCTTGGTTTTGGCGGCAGTTCTTCCTGTTTGTCTAGAAGTCTTCTCATCAGGGCTCTATAAATAGAGAACTACGGCAGATATGTCATATTTAATGCAGCGGAACCGTGTATTACAATGCCGTTATGTGATGACTTTCAAAGAGAAAAGCAAGCACACTCGGAATAAAGTATTATTTTATTTTTGAAAAAATGTTTTCAGATTTCACATCGCATAAACACCATTTCCCAACGTGCATTAAACCATCCAATCGCCGAGCTGAGGATCTTGTCTACGCCTGTTTCCGGTATTTGTTTAAGGAGATGTGAGACTGGGTTGGAAAATTGCACAGGGGAAAATAACGTATCTATGCCACAATTTTAGATGCGGATTTTGTTAAACTAATACGTTTGCGCTGTGGACCAACACTATAAATTGACGGAGAAGGGGGTAGCAATAAAGATAACACCATTAAACAGTTACACAACATAACAGAAATAATATCGATAGCAGCGTCCCTAGCAACCACCTTGGTAACAATTCAAACGTTGTATGGACACAATTTCAAAGTAATCTTCGTAATAACTAGCAAACTAAAGATCATGTACATCCACTGCACACATAATCTGAAATAACAACTCATATTTCTCGCATCAAACGACATCAAAACGCATTTTGATGGCCAAACTAACCTTAAAATAGGCATTTTCCACCGAGAATAAAACGAAGGTCGGCCATGTTTTTATTTTTCTGCGGGGAGAAATTTGAAGACCACGTGACATAGACGCCAGCCATTGGAAATGAATGGTGAAAAAAAACGTAGGGATCCTACAATTTCAGAGGCGTTTTTGTAGAAATACTACGTCCCAAGTTGTGGACCAACGTAGTTATTACACGTTTAGATGTAAGACTGGGTTGGTTGTACCCCCGTTTTTAGAGATTTGGGTACGGAGGAAAAGAGCGAGGGTTTTATTTTCTGACACTGCGTGAGTTCCCTGACACGCAGGGGACACATATTTATGTATAAAAGACATCAAAAAGTGCATTTTGCATGCTAGGTCCCCTTTAAGAAAGAACTATGTGCTGTATGAGAAACAATGTGCGCCGTGTTTGGGAAGTAATATGGTCTGTGTTTACATTAGCAAGCATCGCTAACACTCAGGGCTAACGCTGTACTGGAGAGAATATGTGTAACGTAATGTCCTTGCGGTAAACCCTTCGAGGGAGAGAAACGTTTGAGCTCCATACTGTTTCAGAAATAATGCTTGAAGTGGTTGGGAACATAATATGGTATTTAATCACGGCAGCGTTTAGCTGAGTTTCTCCCGGTAGAAAACTCTCTTAGCTGGGGAAAGCTGCATGACCCTACAAAGGGGCGTGGCTAGCAGCAGCTGTTCCATTTAAAGCTACGGTCACAGAATCAGCCTTTTTGGAACAGGGCTGGAATAGAGGAGAATAGAGGGGTATGAGACAGACAGGTCGGCAACCAGTTATTTTAGCCGGCACGGCTTCCACAGATGACATTTTTGTATGGATTTTTTTTTCAAAGCACTTCGAATATTCATTGCTATCAGGATATTAAGAGCATTCCATGGAATATATCTCGAGCCGGTTTCTCAAACTTACCTACCCCTCCTTTAAGTTATCAGTTTATAAAGATTGTCAAACTATTTACATTGCCTCACAGCTCTTAAAAAAATGCAATATTTTTGCTTGAAACTACCACATGCATAGTCGGCCTATAAAAATAAAGCAGTAGGAAACATAATCTCTCCTACTGCAGGATTACATATTACGTTTGTCACGAGGCAGATGTATTCTGAAATTTGAAGAACAATATTAGAGCTCAATAGTTTTAAAGATGACCATAATTTGAGTCTTTTTAAAACCAGTTTTGAATCTGTATCCTGTCAATATAACCTCCACTATTTGGATCTCTGTGCGTGATACAGGGATGGCTCTGCAGTGGAGATAGTGGGCCTGTGTAAATCTACTGTACGATGGATTGTGAAACTGCACAACAATGGGCACTTCCCCTATGCAGCAGTCAACATACGCAGAGGAGGTACAGTAACATCACATACATTCAGGATCAGAATCACTTTAATAATCACAAGATCTCTATACAGTGTGTGTCATGGTGTGTTTTTGTCTGGTAGCACGGCACTGGTAGTGGACTGCGCAGGACTTTATCAAAACATTTATCTAAATTGGCTTTTATTGCCTTTACGTAAAGTTCAATGTTTTCCAAAATTTTTGCACTCCTCCACAAAGATAGAGATTAGCTCGAAACTATTAACTGCGGTAATTATTGGTGATGACACTAATACGCATTTTCATAAGTAAGCAATTTCAGGAAGCTGCTTTGGTTTACACTATTTCTTTCTTCAAGTGTTTTTCCCGAATTATTACAGATTCAGGGATTTTACATTCTCCATAATAATCTTGGAACCATGTTATTTTTTATTTCAGGACAGACATATTCTGAGTCATATGCGAAGTGGGATCTTAAGATCCAGGAGAACTTTGAGAAGAAGTTCTATATTCCCCATGATCCAAAGGACTATGAGGGGAAACAACCTGAGCTGGTTCACAAAAGAGGCATCTACAAGGACAGTTTTGGGTCTTCAAGTCCCTGGTGTGACTACCAACTCCGCACTAACTTCCCTATTGCCATGGTGGTGGTAAGTAGCTGCTGTGTGCTATGCTTTTGGTCACTAAATCTAATTTTACTTTTTTTTAATGTTCAATTAAAAGATTGGGTTCTATTAGGCAGTTCCATTTTAGACTGTGGTCTATGATGATAACATACGGAGATTTGCTAAGCTCAGAGAACATTTAAAAGAAGATTTGAACATAATATATTAAAATCATGAGACTTATTATCACTACATGGTAGACATACACTTATTGGCCAATTTATTATGTACACCTGTTCAACTGCTTGTTAACACAAATATCTATTCAGCCAATGACATGGCAGCAACTCAATGCATTTAGGCATGTAGACATGGTCAAGACGACATGGTGAAGTCACTATACACATGATATAAAACACCCAACAAAACACAACCTATTTGCTTCAGCCAAATGATTTGCTTTATATGAAAAGTTATTTCTCTTAAATGAAGTTGTCAAAAATCTTTGGCTGTGCTCTGCAACAGTCAACTAATTGCACGTTCATCTTTTAATGCTAAATCCAGGCTTTTTCACTTTAGCTAACTCGCTTTGCAGTGCAACGACATCGCTTTGATTTAATTATTTCTTTACCGTGATCTCATAACAACAATTTGCGTACAGCCCAAATGTGGCCAGGGGCAGCACTGAGACCATGACTGTTGTATTTCAGTTTGATGTTTATTAATGATTTTTGGTAACACTTTATATTAAGGTACACAAATTAACCATCAACTAGTTGTTAATTAACATGCATATTAGCAGTATATTGGCTCTTTATTATTCATTATAAAACACTTATTAATGCTTTATTCTACATGACCATATTCTACAAGTAATAAGCCATTAGTTGAGAGTTTTTCCTCAATAACCCTCTAATTGGTGCTTATTTGTTGCAAGTAAGGAAGTTGTTGTGCATGAGTTTGGGTCTTAATATGCGCTGCTCAATACGGGCCTAATAAGTCAGTAGTACCACAAGAATAGTTATTCTCCCATAATAACATTTAACAAATATGATCTATTCTTATGTAACAAGACATGAAACTATAAGTGTTAATTGTGTCTACACAACTCAAAATTAGGTATTAGCACATTACACTTACACTGTAAGGATTAGTAACATGTATTGTGTTTATGTGATTACATTTGGAGATGTTTAAACTCAATGAGAAAATGCGTTAGCATTCGCGCTAGCATTCGCGCTCGCGCTCGCGCTTGCGTTAGTATACGCGCTAGCGTTAGCATACACGCTAGCGTTAGCCATACTAGCCTGTAAGTATACATGCTTATTGCACAGCTAGCTAGCATTAGCTATATTTACCTTGTTTACACTTAGCTGTCCTATGTTTTAATCTGTGTATGTTACTCTTGCATGTATGAGATCATTACGTGCCTTGTAACCTGTTTTATAGTTTCACTCCGTTTGAATGTCAGTGGACTGCAAATAAGTCAATAAAGGAGCATGGCTGCTCATTCCCTGGCTCTCAATAGAGTTTGGCTGGCTGTTTAATCTATGTTCACACTGAGAGAGTACAACACATAGAAAGAACAGTAGGCCTACACCTATTGTGTAAGTGCATACAAGCAGGTCACACAGTATGATCACAAATACATAACATCTGTTCAAAATCTGTTTTTATTAAAAAGTACAGGCTGCATTATGTGTTCTCAGCCTTGGAGAAACTTGACATGTTGTGGTATGTGTCTGAACCTCTCTTTAGTGGTTCATTAATAAAACAGATATTTCAACGTGAGCCTACTTTGTTCATGTGCTGTTGCAACACACTCTCACTCCATAAACATCCAGGAGCGACGCTTGGTCAGGGTCCCGTGGCGTGCAGTTGGGACGCTCCTTCAGCTTCATAAAGGGACGCAAATAGCTTTCAACTGATTGCAATGTATTCCCATCTGCGGCGGGATTTGACCTCATGGAAGCACGGCATTCATTTGTGTCGGCTGCCCTTAAAGGTAATGTGAGCGTCCATTCCCATTGGATAACGGAGAATAGTACACCCGGAAGTAAGTATTCTCCTTACTGTCGATTGATTTGACAGTGATATCTGCACTACTCATCGACTAAAAAATACCAGATTATCCTTGTTAATTAAACAACATTGATTGGTTTAAATTGTGTGCAATGCTTTTGTATTTTTCCCCTTCGATTCAGAGAAACAAATATTTGTTCGGAGTTTAGGAGGGCAGAAGACACTAGACCCAGAATCCCCAGCTATCGTTTAGGACTACACCATGTGCTCTGTTTGACAAACCCCGTGATTAGTTCTCAAGCTCTGTGATTGGTTGACCTCCAACTGCATTCCATATGAAAAAAAACTTTCGTAAAAGATAAAATCATACTTTATTCAGCAGTGCTTGCTTTACTCTTTGAAAGTCATCACATGAATGCATTGTAATAAATGGTTCGGCTGCATTAAATATTACACATCTGTTGTTGTTCTTTATTTATCTTATTCTACAGAGATCGGGCTCAGAATAATAGTTTTAATTTCACAATAAAGTTAGTAGTAATATTTTGTTTTGATATCATTGTTTTTTATTAACTACTAGACCGCTGGGTCATGTTAAGACCATCTTTTCTGTGTTGCTGTGGGTTTTTCCATCGCTTTTGTGTTACAAATATCAAAACAATAACTAAATATATCCGTCATTAACTAAACCAGAAACAGCAGTATATTTTATTTTGTTAAGACTGTAAACTTGACAGCTTTTTAACCCAAACCACCTTAACGCACGTTATTACACGTTTAGAGTAATGCAATGCAGGTAGATTGTGTTACTTTTTAATGACAGTTTAAAATGCCTTTTTGTTCAACAAGAAGACCCCTTAGGTCGCAGGCTCCTCCAACAGTGCAACACAATACAACAGATACACAGAAAAAATTGTGCAAGTAAATTCAAAAAGAAAAATAGCAAAATAGTAAAAAGTTAAATAGTGCAATAAGAGTCTATATACAAGTGATTGGAATATGATATATTAGACAAATAATTTCTAAGTAGCAGCCAGATGAATGTTATGGATGTTGTTTCAAAGTTCAGATGTTTAATAGTCTTCTGGCATGTGGGATGAAGCTGTCCCTGAGCCTGGTGGTTTTAGTCCGAATGCTGCGGTACCGCCTGCCAGACGGCAGCAGACAGAACAGTTTGTGGCTGGGGTGATGGGGGTCTTTTATAATCCTGAGGGTTTTCTTTAAGGTTAACCTGGTATTTTTACTACATTTATTTTAGTTACTTTACAGATTTGGATTAATGATGTGAAATATAAACAACCCTTAAATCAGACTTTAGTCACACCTGAGTACAATTCAGTGAAGGTGATTGTCAAGTGCCAACAATCAGAAGAGATATTTGGTAATGGGTGTTTGAGAAGGCAAGGCAAGGCAAGGCAAGTTTATTTATATAGCCCCTTTCAACACAAGGCAATTCAAGGTGCTTTACAAAGATGAAAGACATTCAGACAAGGCATTTAAAACAGTAAAAGATAATAAAAGAAACATTGAAAGGAAAAATACATGAATAAAAAGTACATGAATAAAAAAAGTACATGAATAAAAAGTTACAGTGCAGTTTAAGATATGAATAGTTCACACAGAAGTTCCACTTTACTGATGAACACAACGGCTCAGTTTCAATTAAAAGCAGCGACAAAAAGAAAAGTCTTCAGCCTGGATTTAAAAGTAGTCAGAGTTGCAGTGGACCTGCAGGTTTCTGGGAGTTTGTTCCAGATATTTGGAGCATAATAACAAAACGCTGCTTTACCATGTTTAGTTCTGACTCTGGGGACAGAAAGCTGACCAGTCCCTCAAGACCTGAGAGATCTGGATGGTTCATAATTTAGCAGAAGGTCAGAAATGTATTTTGGGCCTAAACCATTCAAAGCTTTATAAACCAGCAGCAGTATTTTAAAATCTATTCTTTGACACACAGGAAGCCAGTGTAAAGACTTCAGAACAGGAGTGATGTGATCCACTTTCTTAGTGTTAGTGAGGACTCGAGCAGCAGCGTTCTGAATTAGCTGCAGCTTTCTGATCGATTTTTTAGTGAGACCTGTGAAGACACCATTACAGTAGTCCAGTCTACTAAAGATAAAAGCATGGACAAGTTTTTCCAAATCCTGCTGTGACATTAGTCTTTTAATCCTAGATATGTTCTTTAGGTGATAGTAGGCTGATTTAGTAATTGTTTTAATGTGACTGTTGAAACTCAGGTCAGAGTCCATGACTACACCTAGATTTCTGGCTTTACCTGTTGTTTTGAACATTGCAGACTGAAGCTCAGCGCTAACTTTTATACGTTCTGCCTTGGCTCCAAAAACCATTACCTCAGTTTTGTCTTTGTTTAATTGGAGAAAGTTCTGACACTTTTTCAGTTCTGACACATTTGTTCAATGCACTTACTCAGTGTTTTAACTGGAGAATAGTCTCCTGGTGAAATGGTTATGTAAATTTGTGTGTCATCCGCATAGCTATGGTAACTTATTTCGTTGTTTTTCATTATCTAAGCCAGTGGTAGCATGTAGATGTTAAAGAGAAGAGGCCCCAAGATGGAGCCTTGAGGAACCCCACATGTCATATTTGTCAACTCAGATTTGTATTTACCTATAGAAACAAAGTTGTTTCTGTCCTTTAAGTAGGATTCAAACCAATTTAGAGCTGTTTCCGAAAGTCCCACCCAGTTTTCTAGTCGGTCTAGTAATATGTTGTGGTCAACAGTGTCAAACGCAGCACTGAGATCTAATAATACTAACACTGAAGTTCTGCCACTGTCTGTGTTTAAGTGGATGTCATTGAAGACCTTTACAAGAGCAGTCTCAGTGCTGTGGTTTGGACGAAATCCTGACTGGAACACATCCAAACAGTTATTTAAATGCAAGAAATTACTCAACTGTTGAAAGACTACTTTTTCATGTCCTGGAAAGAGTTGAGAGTGCCATAAGCCCTTGAGCCTGGACCCAGCATATATCAGTGAGTGTTTGCGTTTTTTACACACACATTCTTATCAGGCTTCGGAGACAGTAGTCTTGAAGGGTGGGGGGGGAGGACGTTTTAGTCCGGATGATTGTGGTAGGCATGGTGACTGGGGTGTTGGTGCGCGTCCAGGGGGAGGAGGTGGTTGACGTAGGCACGGTGACGGAGACGGGGGAGGTGGTGCGCGTCGCTGCTTCGGTGATTTTGATGGGCATCGTTGAGGGGCGGGGGTAAAGGACATGCTGCCAGCCCTGCGTATCGCCTTAGTTTGGTTATTGAACTCCAGGAAGGAATCGGTGCCAACCCTCTGTATCTCCTTCATGTGTTCAGCGATCTCCAGGAGGGTGGGCGAGGGTGAAAGGGTGAACGGAGAGTAGAGAGGGCTGTGGGGTGAAGGAAGAGTATCCTCAGAGGTGATAGGGGGGGTGAAGGGCGGTGGAGACTCCTCCATTTGTCTCCCATAATCAAGACATTCCTCAGGCGGGTGTAGTGATAGATTTTCAAGGTTTTCTGAGCGATGTGTTGTGTCTTTCTCTTGTTTTGACTCCTCTTGCTTGTCCTTGGCAGAGGGAACAGATTGATGACGCAGGCAGTTGAATATGTTAGAGATAAACAATTTCACTCCTGACTTGTTCAGGCAAACTCCATTTGCCTTAAAAAGATGTCTGCGGTCCCTGAAAAGGTTGTCAATATAATGGACAGAATGGTCAGTACAGGCAGTTGAAAGCCATGTGTTCAGTGCAAACAATCTGCTGAATCGCTCCACTCCTCTTCTGACTGGCGGTAGAGGGCCACTGATGAACACCTCTGCATTTAGAGAGCTGACAGTTTCCAACAGACATTTAAAGTCTTTTATCAGCACTTCTGACTGTTGTTTCACAACATCATTTGTTCCAATGTGCAGCACCACATTCTTCACAGTCGGATGTTCAGCCCCAATATGCAGGATCTTCTCAGCCAAGTCAGAGACCATATCCTTGGGAAAACAGAGTACTTTGGTGTTGTTCTTACTCCACAGACTTTTTACATCTCTTACAGCAGAGTCACCCACAATCAGAGTTTCAGGCCCAGTTGTTAGCTTTCCCTCTAGCCTTTTACTTTTGGAGTAGCTATTGGTCCTTACCCTGCTGTGTGAAGAGGACAGGTTATCCAGGTCATCAGAAAGAGATCTCCGGTTCTCGGTCAGTGGATCGTATCTGTTCTGGATTGGCACACTCTGTGGTTTAGGAGGATTGTTTTTAGTTCTCCCTTTAGCAGCTGTCCACGGCTGTTTCCTAGTATGAACAGGGGTTGAAGAGGCGCTCTTCCTGGGTGATAACAATGCAGGCCAGCCGGTCGCATCACAGATTTCAGAGCGCTAGTGTCTTCTGCCCTCCTAAACTCCGAACAAATATTTGTTTCTCCGAATCGAAGGGGAAAAATACAAAAGCATTGCACACAATTTAAACCAATCAATGTTGTGTAATTAACAAGGATAATCTGGTATTTTTTAGTCGATGAGTAGTGCAGATATCACTGTCAAATCAATCGACAGTAAAGGGAATACTTACTTCCGGGTGTAAAATTCTCCGTTATCCAATGGGAATGGACGCTCATATTGCCTTTAAGGGCAGCCGATAAAAATGACTGCCGTGCTTCCATGAGCGTCAAATCCCGTCGCAGATGGGAATACATTGCAATCAGTTGAAAGCTATTTGCGTCCCTTTATGTGTTGGCTGTTGAGGTTAATTTCAGTTGTGTGCTATAATATATTTACAAAGTGTGAAGAGGAGGCCACTTTAGAATAGGGAACATGTTCAGGTCAATTAGAGTCAAATTACTAGCTTATTGGTTATGATCAAGACTTCACTTTAAAATAGGGAACATATTCTTAGATAGAAATACCTAATTCGAGTCAAACTACTAGCTTATTGATTATGAACAAGACTTCACTTTAGAATAGGGAACATGTTCTTAGATAGAAATACCTAATTTTGAGTTATTTAGACACAATTAACACTTATAGTTTCATGTCTTGTTAGATAAGAATAGATCATATTTGTTAAGTGTTATTTTGGGAGAATTACTATTCTTATGGTACTACTGCCTTATTAGGCCCATATTGAGCAGCGCATATTAAGACCCAAACTCATGTACAACAACTTCCTTACTTGCAACAAATAAGCACTAATTAGAGGGTTATTGAGGAAAAACTCTCAACTAATGGCTTATTACTTGTAGAATACGGTCATGTAGAATAAGGCATTAATAAGTGTTTTATAATGACTAATAAAGAGCCAATATACTGCTAATATGCATGCTAATTAACAACTAGTTGATGGTTAATTTGTGTACCTTAATATAAAGTGTTACCGCAAGGGTTACACAGGCTAAGGAGCACTGTGTAACCAACATATAAACAGTGTCTGTGGATTTGTAGAGAGAGTACAAAAGTTAGCGTCTTGCTCAGGTCAAAGCTTGTTTATTTCTGACATCAATGGCATACAGTTCAGTCACCTTATGTCAAGGCTCTCAGTTAAAATGCATGATAAATGAATATCAAACCGTCTACAAACAAAATATATGCAAAGTATAAAGTATAAATAATATAAAACATTCTGCCTAAATAAGAAATACATGCATATGAATTAAAATGATTTTTAATATATATTCTTCATAAACAAGAATTGGCTTAACTTAAAATATGAATATGTACCAAAATAATAAAAAAAACATAGACATACAGTCCTACTAACACTGAACTGCAGCACGTGACAATATGGCGTGACCATTCATGTTACTGAATGGTCGGAACTGTGAAACTAGCTTGACTATAGTATTTTCCTCATCACCATTTGCTCACTGCTGGCTAATGCTCTTAACAACATTTAAAATAATGTTGCCTATGCCACAGCGTGTTAAATGTCAGTTACTTACACGTACAAAACTACTGTGAAAAACTGTGTTTTATGAAAACAGCTACTAACCCCTAGATTCCACTGGGTCCGTCTGCGTTGCGTTACGGCCGTGTAACACATTTTGCAGACCCTATCCCTCCGTAGTCGTTCAAGTAGGAGGAGAAATGCCAGCGTTCTTCTCCGGTTTACAGGCACTGTGTAAATTATATATATAGAATAATTATGATGATGAATGCATTTTTTTTACACCAAAATACAGCAACACATCTTTGATTCATGTCGTTTATAACTGGAATATTACAATTCGAGGGGTTAGCATGGCGACGCTAACCAGAACAATTAGCTACAAAAGGACACTTGCTACACTTTTTTTGCTGCAGTAGCTTAGCAGTTGCTATATGGCAGCACGGCGTTGCTATTTCATTTTCAAAATAAATAAACAAACAATACCAGTGGGCCAAGCACGAGCCTGTTCATATTGCCTTCAATGTCGAAAACGTTCTCTTTATTTTCTGGTATTGACGGCCACAGCCACGCCTTACAGAACCAATCAATAGTATAACACTCATTATGACTTTTCCCCAAACTCGAACACAACTCCTACCGTCTCGTACTCCCTCCACACACACCTGAAAACGCACACACACACCTGGAAGGGGCGGTCTCTCCCTAACTCCCACCAACAACATTGCCTAAATAACTTTACAAATGTACTAAACTGTGCACATCTGATAACTGAAATAACTATTAACTTGGACACGCTACAATATTATCATTAATATTTACATTAAAACATTCCTTTGACACTTATAACATTACTTTGCAAGGTAAGCCAAAATAAGTTTGTAAAAGCAGAATTTGAACACTGTTTCTGTGCTCCTACAATATTTTTGTATAATGCCATTACACCCTAAGCGTACAAGTACACACCAGCGATTACTAAACCATTGACAGTGTATTTACATTATGTATTGATGCAAGCTAAAGACAGAAAAGTTAGTTTTGCAGAACCTGTGGATTTGTAAAGAGAGGACAAAAGTTAGCGTCTTTCTCAGGTCACAGCTTGTTTATTTCTGACATCAATGGCATACACTTCAGTCACCTTATGTCAAGGCTCTCAGTTAAAATGCTCACAGCAGCGCGAGGGCGCCATCTACTGACGTTACAGTGTATTGTATAAATGTTAGGAATTAGAAGTATGTTAGAAAGATTACATTATTAACAAAAAATGGGGGGGGTGTCTGTTTAAGTAAAACTTAACATCTAGCATTTCCAACCTGCTACACTCTCCCCTGCTTCGAGAGATGCCTCCGGACATCTAGAACCAACACAAGTCGTATGTAGCAGTCAAGAGTCAAGAAAGTCTGTGGGTCAAAGTACAGTCTGTTACAGTCGAAAGTCTTTTAAGGCACTGTGGACGTTGTCACAGGTCTAGCATGTCCATACTGGTGTAGGGCAGTAACAGGTTTCAGGAACAGCTGGGTAAAATGGCATGTGGTAGCACAGGCAACCATCAAGTTTGCTCCTGGCCTGGGCTGGTATGAAGGTTGTCCAAGGAGGTTATATGTGAACATTTCTCGAGGTTTCATTGCTCGGGTTGACTTCCTCACAGACAGCATTCCCACTCTCATTTCTCCCTGGGCGCTGTACAATAGCTGGCCACTGCTCCTAGTACTAGACTCCTGGTACTAGGGCTGGGCGATATGGTCTCTAAATGATATCGATATTCTGAAATGTCCTCTAAAACCCCTTGGTGTTTACAGTCACGCCAGTATGATGATTCTAGTAGTCCCTGCAACATATGTCTGCATTAAAAAAATGTAATGAAGAAGATTAACACATTTGTTGCAATAGTAATTTATGCACTAACTACATTACTACTTGTATTACAACATTTGAATCATCAGTTCTTCCTCATTTTCCTCAATTGTTCATATTTGGTTTATTAAAATAATGATATTGTGGTCATTGTTCAAAAATGTCTGCTATTATTATGAGTATTATTATTATTATTATTATTATTATTAGTATAATGCGCTTTCTGTCTTCCTGTCATTATCAGGAGTTAGACATGTAATGGCTATGTATTAGATTAGAACCTTCATTATCCTAAACTGCTGGGACATTTCCCTATAGCCAATACCTTTATATTTTCTACTCTTCACTTACTTGTCAGCATAGGTCGGCATTGATGTACAGAGCCGACAGAAGACCTTGTTTATATTGGCATCATATTGAGAGGTGCAGTGACGCGTCCTAAAACCAGGAAGTAAGCTGCTGGTTCCCTCGACAAAAAAGCAATGGGATTTCTCCACGGGCTTTTGGAAAATAGCTGGAAATAAGGTCTGTGGAAAACAAACCTGTTTGATAAATGCACGTTTTGTTCAGCCGGATAATCTCCACATGTCTACCCTACTTTTATAATTTTCGAATCATAAATCTAATCGATAGATTATAAAAGGGTTTTAGGACGCGTCACTGCACCTCTCTATAGAAGCCAACTCTATCGATCAAGCTGGCTGAAACATTTAACTCCTCCGGTGACTTTCTTTTATTTGAAGATAGTTTTTTGCCCGGCGCTCACGGGCAAACGGGAGCCTGCTCGCGCTGGCTCCGCAGCAAACAGCTGTTTGCTTTTCACCCAACAACGACAACAGTACGTTATGCTGGCCCGGGGTGTCTAAATAGTGCTTCCGGGCCAGCGGGCCATTTATAATGTCGAGCCCTGCTCTCTGTCACTGTGTGTGTGTGTAATGTTTGTGTGCAAGTTGGACGGGGCCTGCGTGTGTGCCTGCTTGTGTGCCTGCTTGTGTGCCTGCGTGTGTGACTGTGTCTATGAGGGAGAAAGGAAAGCTCATTTTGGCCGCGGCGGGAAATTGATTTGACAACATAATACTCGATGTTCACGATGTGGTCATTTACGACATTGCATGTAGTGCAATCCACGATATATTGTGTAAACTCGATATATCGCCCAGCCCTACCTGGTACTAGGATGGGTTAAATGCAGAGGCCAAATTTCACTGACCATTGAAGAGGGTTTCATCCCTACCAATTCTATTCTCGTAACCTGCACCGGCATCTGCACTGAATCTGGCTCTGCAACTGGGTCAGTTTCATGTGGCTGCTGCATTTGAGCGGTGGTCTTGGTTGCTTGTCTCCTTGGCTGGAAATCTGGAGCTAAAACGCTGAGTTCACTGTTTGGTTTAGGCTGAGGTATTAGGGGTCTGACTATCCTCCTTCCATACACAGGTATGGTCCTGAGGCAATACGTGTGTTCCTCCTCCTCATCCGAATGTTCAGACTCCTGCACCACCGCCTCACTGTAGTTTACCTGGTTGTCACTCTGTTTTTGTCTTTTCTTGGTTGGACGCTGACTCTGCTCATCTTGTCCCAAGGGCAAATCATTAACAGGTAGCAGAAGGTTACGATGCAGGACACGGAGGGTTATATCTCCTGTTTCTGGCTGAACTCTGTACACAGGTCCATTGCCAAACTTTTCAACAACACGATGAATTCTCTTTTCCCAGTAAGCATGAAGTTTGGCTGGGCCACCCCTCTCTGATAGGTTTCTGACAAGCACCCGATCTCCAGGCTGCAGCACCATGCCTTTAACATGCCGATCATAGTATTTCTTCCCTTTGGCTGATCGCTTCCCACTGAGGCAATCTTGTATGCTTCCTGCATGCGAGAAGCCCATTTCTGTGCATATTCCTGTCTGGACTGTGGCTCTTGTTCAGGTTTCAAGTCAAAGAGCAAATCAACAGGCAAGCGTGGGGCTCTTCCATACAGGAGAAAGAACGGTGAATAGCCTGTTCCCTCATGTCTCGTACAATTGTATGCGTGGACTATGTGTAAGTGATCCTTCCATTCAGCCTTTTTGTCCTCTTGTAGAGTGCGGAGCATCTGCAGAAGTGTCCTATTCAGACGCTCAACAGGATTCCCTTGCGGGTGGTAGGGGGTTGTTCGAGAATGGGCGATTCCTGCCAGTTGCAGTCTCTGGAAAAGGCTGTTCTCAAACTCCCGGCCCTGATCATGATGGAGCTTTTCAGGGTAACCGAAGTGTGTAATTAAGTCATCGAAGATTTTTTCGGCTGCTGTTCGGCCTGACTTATTCTTGGTCGGGTAGGCTTGTGCAAAGCGAGTAAAGTGGTCTACTAGGACTATAATGTACTCATAGCCACCCTTACTCTGTTCAAGATGGAGATAATCCACAGAGAGGAGCTCAAATGGGGCACTTGTTGTTATTGAACCCATAGGTGCTCTCTCTGGAATGCTTGGCCGCTTCTGTTTAACACACTGTCCCTGGCGAATGAAGTAGTCTTCGATTTCACGTTGCATAAAAAGCCAATTAGACCTTTCTCTCACCAAGTGGATGACTTTGTCTGCGCCGACATGCCCCATATCATCATGCAGGTGTTTCAACACAGTTGACGTCAGCCGACTGGGGAGGACCAACTGTTTTCGTTGTCCTGTCTGCCTGTACAATATTCCCTTGTCAAGTGTGAGTCTATTCCAGTGTTAATTTTGGCAGCTGTTTTTGACGAAAATGGTTATTAGTTTTAGTCACATTTGAGTCATTTCTATCCTTCATAGTTTTAGTCTAGTTTTAGTCGACGAAAACTCAAAACGTTTTAGTCAACTTTTAGTCGATGAAAAATTACATTTTAGTCAACTTTTAGTCAAAATGTTTCTCTCTTTAAACTAAATCAGTTAGGCAAATACAGTAATCTGAAATCTGAATAAATGTGACAAGTGTTGAAATTCGTAAAGCAACATTTCACTCTCTTAACACTTTACTTGTATTACACTAGGGATGGGTATCGTTAAGGTTTTCTACGGTACTAGTCTTATCGACACTGCATATCGATCCGGTACTTTAACGGTATTCTTGTATTTACTTTTTGTTATTTTTTAAAGGGAAGAGCTAACAAATTGTTAACGAAAATAATTGCTTTATTCAAATGTGAAATAAATGAAATATATATAATTATGTTATTATATTGTACTGTACTTGAGTAAAATGTTGAGGTATTTGTACTTTACTGGAGTATTTAAATGTTTTGCTACTGTGTACTTCTACTCCACTACAGTTCAGAGGTACATGGTGTACTTCTACTCCACTACGTATTGGATACCTTTAGTTACTTTACAGATGTGGATGAATGATGTGAAATATAATCAAGTGTTAAATCAGACTTTAGTTCCACCTGGAGCAAATTCACGAGCTACCCTGCAGTATACAAAGTCATTCAAACTAGCTGCACCTTTACCAGCTTTGAGAACACTTTAATGATCAATCATTATAAAACATATCATATATATTATTCTGAAATGGACCAATCTACACAATCACTACTTTTACTGTCGCTACTTTAACTATATTTTGATGATCATACTTGAGGAACTCTTCCTACACTATGGTATTTTTTTACTGAACTACACCAGTGTTAATTTCGTCCATTAAAACTATGACGAAAAATGTTCGTCAACAACCTTTTTTACATGACTAAGACGAGACGATGACGAGCTAAAAATAGATTCTTGATAACGAAAACTATGGCGAAATGTATATTTAGTTTTCGTTGACGAGACGGGACTAAGGTGTTAATGGTGGACTATCGGACATTCAAAATGCAGCATATTTTCCCCCAATTGTCCGTCTTGTCTGTCAAAATGCATCTTACGTTTCTAACTTGCAATCTCATTATTTCCGCTCTCTTCACTCCAGAAGAGCGATCTCTCTGTGTGCGGGGGGCGGGGCCTAACAGACATGCTGCAGCGGACACAGAGATCTGCCGGGGACGAAGCGTTCAGAGAGTATAGAGACACATTTTGACTAAAAGTTGACTAAAATGTCATTTTTCAAAGACTAAAAGTTGACTAAAACGTTTTGAGTTTTCGTCGACTAAAACTAGACTAAAACTACGAAGGATAGGAATGACTAAAATGTGACTAAAACTAATAACCATTTTCGTCTAAAGACTAAGACCAAGACTATATCAAAAACAGCTGCCAAAATTAACACTGAACTACACGATCTGAGTACTCCTCCCACCTCTGCACACCTGATGTGATAACGTTACTCGTAATTGGGGCAACAGAGCTACGAGTTAAGGAAGTCGAAAATCGTGCATTTCTCCGACTGAATATGACGCCTTTTGGCCAGCTGTTTGGACAGACTACTCTACTCGTGTCAACGCGCTAACGCGAAAACACTAATGGCAAACGAGCTTTGTCCACATCGAGCCTTGTAGAGTGTCTATACTTCTGAACGCTCCGTCCCCGGCAGATCTCTGTGTGCCGCTGTAGCGTGTCTGTTAGGCCCCCCGCACACAGAGAGACACAGGGAGATTGCTCTTCTGGATTGAAAAGAGCAGAAATAATGATATTGCAAGTTAGAAACATAAGATGCATTTTGACAGACAGGACGGACTTTTTGGGGCGGAAATACCCTGCATTTTGAATGTCCAATAGTCCACCATTAACACCTTAGTCACCTAAGCAGAGCATGTCATCCAAGTATGGTGAGCAGCAATCATCCCTTAGATCGCCAAGGACTCCCTCGATACACCTTTGAAATGCCGCTGGGGCGTTGGTAAGGCCAAATGGGAGGCGGGTCCACTCGTACAGCCCCCAAGGCGTGCTAAAGGTGGTCAGGTGTCTAGAACTCTCATCAACAAAGCCCTGGTGGTAAGCACTGTCTTGGTCGAGTATTGAGAACCTTGAATAGCCCCCCAGGTTATCCAACAGATCTTGGATGCATGGAAGAAGGTGACGATCAGGGACTGTTTTGCGGTTCAAGCCCCGAAAGTCAACACACAGGCGTAAACTCTTGTCTTTTTTGCTGACGCAGAACACAGGAGACGAGTAGGGTGAGATGGACTTTTTGATCCAGCCATGGTCGAGCAGGTTCTGGACATATTCCTTCACCTCTTTGTACAAAGGCTTAGGAACTGAATTGGAGGCTGCTTGAACTGGTGTTTTGTCTTTTAGGTGGATTTTTAGCTGCAAGTTTGGAATGCAACCAATGT